>JANHJO010002493.1:0-10166 GCA_032468235.1 Pseudoxyrhopus heterurus | reverse complement strand
ATATAATAAAGATTGATAGATATAGAGAAAGATGATAGATAGATAGATAGATAGATAGATAGATAGATAGATAGATAGATAGAGATTCATTCATTCATTCATTCATTCATTCATTCATGATACTATACCCAGGACTTTTGCTTCTTGATGGGCAGGCTGGCCCAGTACATCCACCTGACTTGTAAAAGGATTAGTCTTAGCTCAGAATGACCTCGGCTGTCAACCCTAGATGGCCTGTGGTATTATTTAAAAAGTCCCAAAAGTTTAAAAAAAAAAACGGAAGAAGGGCGGAGGCAGAGAAACCAGGAAGTGGCAGAGGAAGCCGTGGGTTTCCTTGCCGTTACAGAGAAGGCTAAAACGTTGCCCAACATTTTGACCTGGTTATTTTGGGTTGTAGGCTTGCCTGCCATCCAGAGCAGAGCATTTCCGGGTCTAAAGTGTCCCAGAAAACAGTCCCATCAGATCCTGCAAATGGTCTCGCTGGCATTACCTGCGTGAACCAGGTTCCGAACTTCTTTGGATAGAGCTGGTTGCTGTTTCCTGCAGGTTAAAAAGCATTCTGTACCCCGTGCATTTCAGATAATGCCGTTCTCAGCAACTCCAAATAGCAGAAAGAAGAGGGTAGAAGACTGAGAAGGTGGTCAGGAAAATATTAGAATGTGCAGAAATGAATAGGTTAACACTGGCAATGAAAGAGAAGGAACAAACGGAATATTATAAGACATGGGAATCATTTTATAGATGTTTAGAGAACAAGTATGAAAGCTAGAAATAAAAGGAGACTAATGAAATAAAGAAAACAAGTTAATAGAATTAAATAAGTTGAGATGAGATCTGTTATAATAATTAGATATACTATGTATATTAATATTAAGTTAAGAGCAGAGAATTAACACTAACGTCATGAAATATGATTGTAAACATTAACTATTATTGCACAAGATATTTGTACCCAGATGACGCACTGTTTAATGGATGATGGATTTTTTGTAAAATAATAAAAAAGAGTGTAAAAGATAGTTAGGACTATATCTGTGGCTCTATATAGGTCCAAGTGTGGCGGGAATAGATGAATGCGTTTAGCTTATTATTCTAAAGACCGCTTCAGTACTGTACAGGCGCTCCTTGTTTAGTGACCTCCATCGGAAAGTGCGGTGTTTGTGTCGCTGTGTTTACGATCTCACTCCAGCTCTCCTTTGCTTTCGAGGCTTGTAAAACGATTGGTGAACTTTTTAAATCCCTGTTGTAACTGGGAACGGTCACTCAACAAAGCAGTCACTAAACAAGGACGGCCTATATAGTTTGTTTTTCGGGGCTTCTGCAGCCCTTGCCGTGTATTATTTGCATGATCATATTGCTGAGTTTTCTTTCCTTAGTAGTAATAAGAGTTGCTCTTTCTCTCTCTCTCTTTCTCTCCCCTTAGAAAATTTCAGAATTTTATGCACTGGAGAAAAGGGTTTTGGGTACAAAGGATCCACCTTCCACCGAGTCATCCCTTCGTTCATGTGCCAGGTAATAAAACCCCAAAGGTCCGTTTTTGCAAAGTTATTTGTGAAAAAGACAAGGGACTTTATTGCAGTAGGGCGGAAGGCAAGCTTCAAGGCTCGAAATGATGGTTCAGATTTGTTCAGATTAACAGAGTTGGAAGGGCCCTTGTAGGTCATCTAATCCAACCCCCCATCCAAGCAGGAGACCCTGCACCATTTCTGACAGATGGCAGTCCAATCTCTTCTTGAAAGCCTCCAGTGATGAAGCTCCCACAAGGCAACTTCTGTTCCATGAGTTGATTGCTCTCACTGTCAGGAAATTTCTCCTCATTTTCAGGTTGAATCTCACCTTGTTCAGTTTCCATCCATTGTTTCTTGTCTGGACTTCAGGTGCTTTAGAAAATAGCTTGACCCCCTTCCTCTCTGTGGCAGCCCCTCAAATATTGGAAGACTGCTATCCTGTCTCCCCTGGTCCTTCTCTTCACTAGAGTAGCCATGCCCGATTCCTGCAACCGTTCATCATATGTTTTAGTCTCCTAATCATCCTGGCTGCTCTTCTCTGCGCTCTTTTTAGAGTCTCAACATTTTTTTTATAGTGTGGTGACCAAAACTGGATGCAGTATTCTAGGTGTGGTCTTACTAAAGCTTTATAAAGTGGAATTAGTACTTCCCTTGATTTTCTTGTTTTTTATACCTTTGGAACAACCGTGACCTGGATGATTGAGACTCTCCATAGACGTCTCTGGTGTTTATACAGAATAAGGTAAGCAAAAGAAGAATGCTATTCCTGTCCTAATGAAATCCTAATCTGATTTTTGACAATGTGAGAGACATTAGCAAGGTAGGTCACAGATTTATCCTTCCACCTGTAACTCAGCAGTGAATCCAGAGATGTGAATCTCTCTTTTGTCTCTTCAAGTGTTGCATTCAGTGTGTGGACAATGGCGGTCTCCCAAATGCATTGATTGTGGGTTTATTAGTCTTCTTGGAGCGATTGAAATAACAGCTCAGCAGGATGTATCAATACATGAAGTCACCTGGTGCTTTTCACTTCTGTTTTTCTTTCAAGTGATCGTCATTCTGCCGGGTGTGCAAGAGACCAGAGAGAATAAGTTGGTCAGGGGGTCATTATCTTTTTTCTGTAAACAATTTGGGAAATATGTAAAAAGAAAAAAAAATACCAGAAGGCAAATTCTAATTAATGTTACCCAAAACAATTCAGGGGCAGGCAATTGTAGTGGAACAATTGTACAGAGCAGTTGGATAGATTTAAAGGAAGGCTAGGTATGATGCTTTCATTGTAGATTCCTGGACTGACAAGGCGTTTGATTTAAAAAAGAAATGAATTTTTCATTTGTATTATATGTGTAAAAAAACCAATATTTAACGAATGCTGTAAAAGACTCTGCAAACATTGCAGTGACTAACTAACTAACTAATTATTTATTATTATAAATAAAATATATTTGTTTCTCAATTTATAAAAATTTGTTAATTTGATCAATACATGAAAATTTATATTATATGTGTAAAAAACCAATATGTAACGAATGCTGTAAAAGACTCTGCAAACATTGCCGTGACTAACTAATTAACTAATTATTTGTTATTATAAATAAAATATATTTGCTTCTCAATTTATAAAAATTTGTTAATTTGATCAATACATGAAAATTTAAACTGTGCCAAGTAAATTTAACAACGTATCCCACCTATTATTTTCATAGATTAAGAAAATTGTATGAGTGTTCATTATGGCCTCCTGTCTGTAATAGCGTATCCGAAATAGTACGTCTGTGGTTAAGGGTTAATATTTAAATGCCCCTCCAGTGTCCTTTTATGAATGCATGAAATAAATTTTATCCGTGATTGATTTATTGGTTAAATTTCTTCACTGCCTGCCTCAGTGTGGGGCTACTCTAGGCGGCTCACCGTAATAAAAAGGAAGAAATGGAAAACTGAAGTAAAGTAATAGAACCTTAAAATAAACGACGACAAAGGAACACAATGAGAGTAAATGTATCAATATGATATATCCCAGTGTTGGATCAGGGCAGAGGATCAGGATACAAAAAGACTGAACTAACATCTAGTAAGAACAAAGGAAGTTAGAAGGGTTAGGGTTAGGGGTTCTTATACCCCACTGAATGCTCCACCTCTCCCTATACTGAGGTAAGCTCATGTTGGCGGGAAGGAGATGGAGTCTGTCATTAATCCATCAGCCACTTCCAGTGTAGAATCCCCGCCCCCCATTTGGACTCCAGGCCAACTGGAAGACCCAGTTCAGGCTCTTGCAGAAGGATAGGGGGTTGGACCTTAGAGGGAAAGATGTTCTAAAGTGGGGTGTCAAACTTGATTTCATTGAGGGACGCATCAGGGTTGTATTTGAGCTGGGAGGGCCAGGCGGGGGGAGGCATGGCCAGAGGTGTGTGGGCATGGTGGCCATGGCCAGGCTTGGGCATGACCATGGTGGGCGTGACATGGGACTCGTGTTGGGGGCACCTGTGGTGGCCAAGTGCTAAGGCAGGACTTCCCTGAGACTCCCTCAATCATTATAATCTTCCTTCCCTTCCCTTCCTTTCCCTCTTCTTATTCCTTCCCCCTTCATTCTCCTTCTTCCTTGCTCTCTTCCCATCTTCCCTTCTTTTTATTTGCCTTTCCTCTTTCACTTTCTCCTTTCTTGCCCCTTTTTGCATGCTCAAATGCAAAAGGAAACATTTCTCCTTTTATTTTTAGTTTGTTTTGATAGCCCTCTGCCAGCGAAAATGGAGCTTGCCCCGCCCTGCGCCCCGTTTTCACTGGCAAAGGCACCGTGGGCTGGTCCTTCGCTATTTCCAGGCCGGCCCCACGGGCCAGATCTAAGTACCCCGCAGGCCGGATTCGGACCGTGAGCCTTGAGTTTGACACCCCTGATCTACAACTTCCAGAGGCCATGCCAGTGGTTACTTTTATTCTTAATAATAAATCATATATACATTTAATAAATAGTATTATTTATATTCTGCCCAACTTGCAATGACTAGGTACATATATACTAAGCTATACATTGCAAATATAGACATGCTTAGAGAATCTTTGGATTACACTGCTGTATTCAGGCAACACTCCAGTTACAACGCCTTTTTAGATCTCAGGCCAAAGCCTCATTCCATTTGCTGGTTCTTACAAGTAAAAGAGGTTAAAGAAGGTAAGAGAGTCTAGGTTTGGCTGATATAGCTATAATTAACTCTGCAGAGGAATGTTATCTGTTTACTTAAAGGGGAGTCTAAAGGAATGTTTTGTAATATGGTTTTCCATCAAAACTGCTCACATAGGTTGCAACTACAAATTTGGTTATAAAGTGAAAGGATCAAACTGCAGAACTAATATACAAAAGAACAGTAAATAGGTTAAAAGAAAGATTGAGAAAGTTCTGGTTGGATGGAGTTGAGAGTTCAAAAAAAGGTGAAAAGCTTAGAGAACAAAAGCTGAGGCGTGAAGCAGTATATGAACATTATGGAAGCAAGGATAGAGAGTTGCAAGAGATATCTTCAAACAAATATTGGATAGTCTTCCCCCCCCCGCCCCAGCAATGCTGTAATAGATCTTCCCTACCCCTGTAATAGACCTTCCCTTAGTACCCCTTGTACTAAGCAGGGAGATCGATTTATCAGTGTTCCCCAACCTTTTTGTCGCCAGGAACTGGTTTCATGGAAGATAATTTTTCCACCGATGGGAGGGGGGAATGTTTTCGGTTTCGCTCGCTTTCCCCCACTGCTCACCTCCAGTTGTGTGGCCCAATTCCTAAGAAGCCATGGACCACTACCAGTTCTGGTCCATGGCCCAGGGGTATGGGACCCATGGATTAAATGACTTTTGTGATTCCTTCCAACTCTATAATTCTATGAATTTTAGAAAATTTATTTAAAAATTATTTGGAGATTAAACTGTATATTTATTATTGGTGCTTAATTGAAGTTGTTTTCTCTGATAGGAACAGATTAAATGACTTTTGTGATACCTTCCAACTCTACAATTCTATGAATTTTAGGAAATTTATTTAAAATTTATTTTAAAACCCCAAAACTATTGGTATAATGCCTGTGAGATAACTCAAGTCCAATAATTGTGTTTGCTTGACCTTCACATGTACAGATGACAGAGGAACCCTAACTGAAGTTCTCTTACTCAGATTTTTTATGTTCAAGAAAAATGCATTTAACAAGAACCTTTGAAGAATTAAATGGTACAATGGAAGTTGTTGTTTAAAATATCTATCTTAACTTCCTGCAAAACGCTTTCAACGTGGATTTCTACAGGGCAGGCATTGTGGCAAAGAAGGCATTTTTCCTGGGTTCCAATAGATGGCACTGTTGAATTAAGGGGAACCAAAGAATGCCAACTCTGCCAGCTTTTACTGGATCGGCAGACACCATGGAACATGGGGGATCCCTCAAATTCTTTGGTCCTATTTTGTCTATATAAATGTTTAGATAGACCGACAGATAGACAGATGTTTAGATGGATGGATGATCTATTCAGGCCAAAACCTTTAGATTTCTTCAGAAAAGTCTGATTCAAATGACTGAGTAGTAGCTTTCCATTTGAAGTACTGTAAAAGCAGATTGACTTCACAACTACAGAATGTAAATATCAAATGTTTCACCTTAAAAGATTATGCATACATGTAGATTGAACTGATCAGAAGGAATGTGCATACAGTAATTGAAAAATAAAGAAGGTATGATTGAGAACATGAAATTCCACATTAAACTATAATCTGGTTTCCCTGGTTTATATAAAGTCTGAAAGCAGGAAATCCAATTAAGTAGCTTTACAAACCATGTATTAACCATGATATGTCAATCCAGCCACTATATCTTCTGTCTTCTCCAATGATATTCCTTTAGTTTTCTAAATTGTTCATTGAGAGGCTTTTCTCAGTTCTCTTCATGTGCCTTGATTGGCAAATCTGCCACCTTGAAAAAATGGTGCAGCATCTGCAGCCAATCGTTTTTCTCATTAAAACAAACACCATAGTGATAAAGGAGTATTATCCAACAGTTAAAAACCTTGAGAAGTGCAATGATTAAATCTCCTGGCCACACAGAAACAACAGTGATATTTATCTCTGGAAAGATCATAAAAGAGACATAGGCCTACTGATTGGAGAAAAATATACAACATGCTATTAAAAATAGTATATACAACATGCCATTAAAAATAGCATATACAACATGCCATTAAAATAGCATATACAACATGCTATTTTTAATTTTTAATAATGGTATATGAATCCCTGGCAATGCGAAGGAGGCTGATAAAATGCTGGATCTAAGCTTATGTTTAAAAAAAAGATGTTATCAGTCTGCCATTAAAGTCTGCCATTACACTTCTAAAAGAACAAGCAACCCAGCTTTAATAGGCTACACCAAGGTTTAAAACAGGGTTTCCCTACTGCGATATACCTCCCTTGGGTATGTAGATTCCAGGAAAGGCTTGAAGAATCCTTTAGTTGTACATTTTTAAATCCACCTTTCCCTAAGTTTAATTGTATTGTTTTCATTGTTCATTTGTGTTCATTTTGGTGTTTGGATTTTTTTAGGGGAGGTGTATACATTAAGAATATATTCAAGGGAGATGATTGAAAAAAGTATAGAAACCCCTGGTTTTAAAAAAAATGGTGCAGTATTAGGTTGTCCCAAAATTAACATATTGAATAAAAAAAATACCCAGCAGGTTCGTATCTGATTTTAAAAAGGTGTAAACCTGGATCCAAAATCTGCATGTAATGTTAAACGAAGCCAAACTGGTAGCAACAAAGGTCGAGACCTGGCTTTTAAGCGAAGGTGCTCCCAGCCTGCTCTACCACTGGCGTTTTGCTATATCAGAATCAGAATCCTTTATTGGCCAAGTGTGAATGGACACACAAGGAATTTGTCTTTGGTGCATATGCTCTCGGTAACAAAAGAAGAAAAGAAAATAAGATAATATAATACATTAATAAGATAACAGATCCCTTCTTGTGTATGAGATCTGTAGAGAATCGCAAGGAGTATAAAAAAAAAGAAAAGAGGAAAAGTATCGTGGAGCATTTCACCAGGGCTGCCATCTGCGGTGCCATCTTGAGGCGACTTGCTTAATTGGCAGAAAGCTTGAAGACACCACTGGGCTAAACAGAATTCTCAATTACATACAAGAATTTGAAGGATCCAATCTGGGTCAGTTATCAGCCTGATAAGCTGGTCGTAAATCAGCATTCCTGTTGACTGACAAGGGGCCCATTTCCCAGCCTTCAATAGCCAGGGAAATGATTGAAACCTTGTCAGTCAACAGGAGTGTTTATTTACCATCAATTTATTAGGTACTCAGGAGCCTAAGACCTGGAAGCAGAAGGAAACAACAGCCAACAACTTAATAGCTAGCCATCAACACCCCAATCAACAAGTAAAAATCCACATACAACCAGGCACCACATAAATACCATGCATAGAATAGCCCAAAGTACACATTCTGCTAGAGAGAAGTTCCCTGAGAATGGGCTCCAGCATGAGTCCAGAAAACTCAGAAGACTAAACCTCTGATCCTGGTTACCGACCCAAATTGGATCCTGCAACATTATCCTGAGACACGTATATTTGCCTTCCTTCACAAGAACTTGAAGCCATATTTACAGAGAAGTTAAAACCTTTATATAGGTCTGTAGCCCAAGATTTAAATTCTAGGCTTTTTTTCTCCCACTTTTATGGATCCACAGATATTTGGCTGATCTTTTGGTAGCCTTGAAGTCAACTGATCTGTGGTGTTTCTAGTTTTTGACCTGGATGCAACTTCATTCCTTGTGATGCCATTCTGCTGGAGGAAAACAGCTGGTGTTTTTTAATCTTAGCCTTTATAACTCCTTCCCAAAATGTGCATTTGCTGTACATTGCAATGATTTTCTCTCTCTCTTCTTGATGGTGTTGAATAGGAATTGTTGTAAATTAATAAAGCTAGTCATTGTGGAACAAAGTTACAATAGTGGCCAATTGATTATGGCCCTTAGGGTTTTTTTTCAGTGATTTCATTAAGAATCATATTAAACAGATAAAACTAATACAAGAACCTAATATAAAAGTATATTTTAAAGAAGAAAAGAAAAACTAGTATTAAAAGTATAGAAAAAAAACACCTCCTGCGCCAAAAAGGAAGTAGTAAGAAAAACATTCTCTCTTTATCCCAGGAAGTAGTTTTGAAATTAATAATTTATCACTGTCTCTTAAAATGCAACTAAATGCATCTTCATTCTGTATTTCACCCTGTTTTCTGAAACCTCATCCCTAAATTGTCAGTCCTTATTAATCAGCAATGATCTAGTGAAAAAACAACTGAAATACCTAACAATGTAAGTATATAATCCCCTTTCCATTTAATCTACGTAAATCCCCCTGATCTCTCTCTTTAGTAATCCAAATCTAATCCCAATTAACAATTAAATATTATAAAAATTAGAAACTATTAAATATTACCAGAAATAGTAACCTCTCATTTACATATCAAAAATAATAATGTAGATATTGCAAACTAATCCATTACACCCAATTAAACATTTCCAAAAATCCCTATCCAGTCAAGATAACCGTTAAGTGTCACCAGAAATAGCAACTCATTATTTAAACATTATCTACGGTAATAAACCAATTTTGTATTTTTTTCTCTCCCTCCCAGTCATCCTTAAATCCCATACATATAGTTCTAAATCCTGTTTTCTTCTGCTATCTTTGTCTCTTGTCTCAGAATTCTTGCTGTCTTTATCCAAGTCCATTTATAATTTCCATGGAGTAACTCAAGAAGATCTCTTATATTCCACTTTAAAAGGGTAATCCATCTTATTCTCTTGATACATTATTTGTGTGTCCTTTTTCATTTTTAAACGATCATCTCTGGCTCTTAGGTTTCTACAATAGATGTGCAACCGATGTTGGAACTGATTGCAAGACTGCATTAGGAATGGAATTAGAGGGCATCTCACACCTTAGGACTGGACACAATTCTGACCTCTGAAATATCTGTAGGACTTAACGTGCTACATGAAAAGATGGGCATCCTTTTTTGTGATTGGCACATCCTTACTCACAAAGGATGAAGTCCCTGCAAGCAACAGAAGCTACCAAAGAACCACAGAAATGTTGCCTCATTACTTCCTCTCTACCATCAAAGGAGACAACAAGGTGAGTACAGACAGAAGATGCTTAGCTCACTGATGACATTCCCTCAAGGGATCGTTTGAAATCTGGAGCTGGATTTACAGTTCAGAATATTTGTAAGACCACCATGCAGTGAAGATTGTCCAAGGTCAAATGACTGACAATACAGAAAAAAAAAATCACAAGGAAGAATAGAAAAATGATATTTATTTGGCATTCAATAAGATGCCTCCTTTTGTTCAGAAAAACATGCTCTAAAATGGATTACAATACTAACAATCAACAGAAGATCGAACTACAGAGAACATAAACACATCAAGCACCTCAATGCAAAAATGGAGATAAATAATAAAGCAAATAAATTAAGACAGGATCAAGAAAGGGATGCGTATCTAAATTTTATTTAGCTACCCACTACCATCCACTCCCTTGGACTCCAAGGCGATCCAACCGGTCAGTCCTAGAGGAGATCAATCCTGACTGCTCTTTAGAAGGCCAGATCCTGAAGATGAAA
>JANHJO010002492.1:83839-95584 GCA_032468235.1 Pseudoxyrhopus heterurus | reverse complement strand
ACATTTTAATCTCGAATGGAAAATCATTGTAAATGAAGGAGATGATAAAAATGATTTAATGTCACTATAAACTGCAATTCTGAGGATATCTAGCCTCAAGACTTCCAATGATTCATAGTGGGTTGTGAAAAGCTTTTTGAAGGAGTGTTCTGATTCAATGAAACTTTGATCAGATCACCCAATTGAAGCAGGTTGGCAAATCAAAATGATTCTAAGCAGTGAATCAAATCAGGTGATTTAAGAATGGCTCATAATTCTGAAGTTGACCAATTTTTGCTTTCTCTGGAATTTTGACAGATAAAGGCTACCATATCTAGGCTGCAAAAGTCCCGATGACCACTGCATGGCAGCAATAAGATAGAGAAAACTCTTAACTCTTGGTTGCCTGCTAGTGATCATCAGAAAGCATACAGCTATGTATGAAAAATGTTAAGGATGGTGAAAAGTTTAAGAAGTTCTCTGGTGGTGGGAGCTGGCCAATGGGTTTAATGATGTCATTAAACTCTTTTCCTATCCAAGAACTTTTAGAATTGCCAAGCAAATATTATTTGAGGCTTCATTTGCTTTCTCAGCTCTAACGTCTTGAAACTGACCAGCCACAAACCTCAATTTCCCTCACTCTTCTGGAATAAGCAGATACACTTTAAAAAAAAATAATTTTATTAAAAGATTTAACTGCTATAGAAAAAGATAATACAGCGTAGAAAGAAAAGAAATCAGAGAAAGGGGGAGAAATAAAAAGTGCACAAAAAGGAAAAAGAACAAATACTGGTAGAAAAGGAAAAAGGAAAAAAAAACCTAAGATGGCAATTCCCCATTCTCATCACACAAGAATAAACAATTTCACAATCTATTCCCTTCCTCTTAATTAGCAGATATAAAACTCTTCTCCCATAACTCAACTCTTAACTACATGCATATCCACTAAATGGCATCTTCTCCTATCCAAGTGTCAACAAAAAGTCCAAACAGAGCCCTGAAATAACATTAATTAGCAAATGTAAAGCTCATCTTGCCATATCTCAACTCTTAACTGTAAGCAAACCACATTTAGAAAATATAAAGTGGTCCCAATATCCTAGTATAAACAAATGACTAAAAATTAACACGACAAAGAGGGACAATATCTCCCTTAAAGAGAACAACTCAAAAAGATCCTTACTTTAAGTGAAAGTCCAGTTAAAGTCAATTTAAATATGACCAGATTAAGAGATATAAAGTAATTGCAGGGAAAATGGATTAAACATCATATAAACAAACCAAATACGTAATTTTTTTTCTAGTCCAATGTCAGCAAATCCAAAAAGAATCAACATCTCCTCTTTTAACCCTCAGTAAATAAACCAACTTCATTTTGTGTAAAAGCAATTTTGCTCTTTAATCCATTCAGATGATTATCAAGTTTCTTCAAAACTTTAAAAAAAAAAACTTTTTATAAGTTCAGCAAGTAGAATCATTCCAATTACTCTGTAGGTTTAGCATTTTTATTTCTTCCTTAATTTTTAAAATTTTATCTGATTTATTTTGTTTTGATATATCGAACGGCATATTCTGATTAATGATCTCAGATAGATTTTATTTCAAGTCTTTTTCTGTAATGGCTTTTTCTGGGAACAGACTGTTCTTATGAATACACAACATAGTTGACATTAATGATTCAAATTCCCAATATAATCCCCCCAAAATGTCTCTGATAGCCTTTATAAGTTGCTTCTCTTGTTATGGCTCCAATAAAAAAGTCTTCTTACCCATCGACAAACTACTCGCTGCTCACTCCCTCCTGTGCAATTTTTGTTCAGGTTGACTCTGACTTCAGGGTGGCCATTTTTTATGATCGCCGCTTAGTCCCGTCTTCAGCGTAGGGGATTTCCTGGTCCGGAAGGAGAGATATAGCTCTCCTCAACCTACCAGGGGGTTCTCCTCTGCTTTGCCCTCTCTCCGACGGGGCTCTGGCTCTGTACGGAGTCCTCCAGCAGACAAGCCTGGACCAGAGCAGTGGTGGTTGCAAGCCCCAAGCGTCCAATACCCCCGGAAGTTCAACTGGAAGCCTCCAATATTTTCTGAGCCCTTAATACATTTCAACCGGAAGGTTCCAATATTTTCTGAGCCCTTAATCCATTTAAAACTTTCAATAGGTAAAAACTTCCCTTACCTTTCGCTATTTATTTTGAATACTAAAGCTTTTAAATATTCATTTCTTATATTTCAGTTTCATTTTCTTATATTGAGGACTGGAGACACTCATCTGGTGTTTCAAACCATTTCTTTAAAACAGTTAATAGGCAATTTCCAAAAAGTAATTAGCAAAGGATGGGCAGATTTAATGTCCTTTAAAAGACTTTGTTGGTGGCTGGGGTAAATATGGAAAATTCCCTCGGCTCCCCCCCCCTTTGAAGACTGCTACCTGCCACCTTGCTCTGGCAATCTTGGATCCTCCCCAGAGAGGATTGACAAAATCAGTCTACTTCCTGGCTCTATGTTCCTAGCTGTAATTATCCTCTCCATGTTTCACAGAGCCATCTTCAGTTGGCTATGTTCTTGAGAAAGCCCCATGTAATGGGCTGCTACACTTTTGTGCAGCTCTCAGCCCTCTAAATATGGATTCAAGACTGTTCAAACTAGTACAATGACAGTCAAACCTTATTTTTAAATTCTACAGCATTGGGACAGGTTTAAGTTTCTCAACAACAAGTGAATGTGCATCAAAATAACATTTACTGTTTTAAAGTGATCAGCAGGGTTATAAAGAACACTTTTCTGTACCAATCTCTTTCTCTGTGGTTTTCTATCTCAGTGTGCCACTGTATTTTAGTATGGATTAAAATAAAAATCAACAGAAAGGAAAATGATCCAAAATGTTAGCCTGAACAGAATTTGATGCAGTGCTTAAACATGCATGAAACATGTGTTGGAAGAAATGTTCATCTGGGTTCAGTTCCAAATGGGGAAAAAGACACTAGAAACATGGAGGCTGTTTGGAAAGATGGTTTAATGGTGGACAGGGTCACATGCCTTGGAGGTCCTGGGCGAAAAGGGAAGAGATGCTGAGAATCCCTTGGATTTATACCCTCTGTGGCTTTGAACTTCCTGGGGCACAGGAAGAATATCCTGACTGGTTGCTGTCAGAGGTCATAGCTAGCTGCTAAGTTGTCTACGTGTTTGGTTGAAACTTGGTTGGTTTCAATGAAGGGGTTTCAATGAAGGGGCTTTGGGCATTTCCTATTATAGTTCTGCCTGGAGGAGGTAAATGTTATGTAAAATAGACTGGCCCAGGCCTTAATGGCCCATTAACAAAGGTGGGAGGGGGGACTGAGTTTCTGCCTCTCTAAGTTTCTACTTCTCTTTTAGGGGAAATATTCTGCCTTTTTAGTGCATCCCAAAATTTTTCACTTCTCTAGGAGAGGGGTAGGTTTTAACTTCCAAATCATGTAAATATCTTAATTAGTAAGGGCTGTATATAAAAGGAGGAAAAGAGATTGGGTTCAAAGCAGGAAGCATGTTCAAATAAAATCCGCATTTTCTTCAGTAACTAACCATTTTACATTACTAGTTAAACCCAAGCTCAATTGGAATTATTCCCAAGTGAATAGCATGATTTTTAATCAGCGTCATCACATGTATTCAGGTTATAGTTAAGGCTCCCATAACTTAGTGTTCATTACACTGAGTTGTCTGGGACATTTGAGATGGACACTGCAATGCCCTATTAAACAGAACCCAAATCTGGCATAAAATGGATTACTTGGAACGTTTTTAATTCAAAGTGAAGTTCAGAGTCTGATATGTAATTTGAGAGCTCAGCAATTCTTTCAGGACATTTTCTCATGTAAATAACCTTTTAAAGGGGAGGAAAGGGGAGGAGAGAGGAGTCTTGGTTTCTGAGATGGACACACATATCATAATCAATGTGGGGAGAACAGGAAGGGAGAGAGGGAGGGAGGGAGAGAGAGAGAGAGGGGGAGAGAGAGATGAACCTTGTGCAGGTGAATGTTGCTGGGCAAAATAGCTGGCAAAGAGACTTTGCATTTCACAAAATATTAAAAAGCATGGAGTTACCAGAATGCTGCCTGCTATTATAGAGTGCTACCCTACCTTCCCTGTTACCTTTTTTTTTTTTTGTGGGCATAAAGGCAGATGTCTAAACAAAGCACTAAACTGTAGCTTTCTATTTTTTTTATTACTGAATGAAACTGTTGTGTCTTTCTTCCTGTGTAAAATTGTAAAGTTATACAATTGTGTAGGTCTTCTTTGTCCGCTGGTCTTATAAAGTCAGTCTCCCTCCCCCATCTAAGGGGAACAATAACGTTGCTAATTTTGTGAATAGCGTTCAGCTCAACTGGCGGTGACAAAGGATTATGGGAAGCATTGGGAATCCTGCAAAAGTGATCAGAGCCAAACAATTGAAAATTCTTGCATTGATTTCTATGAAATTTGGCAGTAAAGATGTGCAATTGGATTTGCGATTTCATTTGGATGTCCAATTTAGTTTGGAAAAACGATCCAATTAGATTCATATATCACAGTGTTTAGGCATCCATATCAAACTGTCAAATCAAACGAAATCAAATCTGATTTGAACTCCTAATCTGATTTGGGGAAAACTATTTCTGGGCAACTGCAGAAGTCGTCCAGATCGATCAGAGGCACCTGATTCAATCTGATGGTTCAGATTAGCCAATTTTATTCAGAAACTTAATTAAGTCAACTAAATAAAATCTCTGCATGAAATATTCATACAATCTATTTGACAGGCTTCACCCTGTTATACTGTTCTAGCATTCATGCAAGTTTTATCCCATCTTAGCAAAAAGCAGAATGGTTTGACTACTTTAATAAATCACTTTTTAAAGAAATATAACTCAAAAATTTCTGAACCAGTTTGTCTAAACTCTTGTAATCTTCATTTGTTCATCATAGTCTCTCTCTTTCACCCTCTCTCTCCCTCTCTCTCCTTCCCCCCGCCTCTCTCTCTCGCTCTCTCCTGTAATTTCTTCTGATATGATCCAGCATCAAAAAAAATTACAGTCTACTTCAGATCCTCATTTCCACTAACAGGTAAGTCTGGCTATTTTTGTGGGTTGATCATGAGGATTATTGCAGTATCAATCATAAAACAGTTTTGTTGTTTTAACCAGCTGTACTACTTTGCATCCTGGGTCTCCTCCCTCCTTTTTGATAACTGGATGTTTCTATCCCAAATACACTTTATTGCTCAAAATCACACCTCTTAAAAATAATCACAGAACAAAGCACAAACTCTCAATTATATTTTTCCCTTTCTCCCTTATTTTTTTCAACAGTTAGCGAAAATTTAAGATATTTATCTTCAGGGACACTATGTAATGTGATACCCTAAACTGTAGCCCTTAGCCTGGATTAAAATCTATCATGAGTTGGAAGAGCAATTCCGTGGAGGATCCTGAATACAAGCACTCCACGCACAACTTTTAGTTGCAACTCCCACTTGTCATTACAGTAAAGATCCTTTATATTGCACTTTAGCAGATTCAAAGGACTTTACATAAATTATTTCAGTATTCAAAATGGAAAGATTAAGCTTCAAGTGGTCTTTGGAGATGCTCCAATCTAAACTGGTTTATTTTTATTTCTGGCAACTACTTTGAATAAATTTAACAAATCTTTATTGCAGTCCTAAAAGAAAGACAAAACTTTCTCCCTTCTCTTGCAAACTTGATTGCTACAAATCCAATATTTTTTAGTATCAATGCTACTGATATATTTGTCCTTTTAATGTATTCTGTTTGATATTAAAACCATTACCTTTATTTTACAGAATTTAGAGATTGCTTTATAAAATACCATCCATCTTAAAGTGAAACTTATACTAATTACCAAGGGCCCCTCTTCCTAATTAGCTATATGGCACCACAAATTGTTTATACAAGTGAGCAAAAGTTCTATACCCTTAAATCAGGGGTGTCAAACTCTCGCCCTTGTGTTACGTATCGTGACCTTTTCGTTTCATGGAACTGGGGTCAGCGTAGCCTGCACATGATGCATCCAACCCGTGGACTGCCAGTTTGACACCCCTGCACAAATAATGTAAATGCAATTAAAGGTTTTGCTGTGTTCTCTTCCAGGTGTCTTTTCCATACAATGAACAAAGATATGCAATGTATTCAAGTAGTGTATTTAGGTATAAGAACTTTGTACTGCATCTTTACCTATAGATCTGTTTCCAGGTGTCTTGATCCCTTTCAGTTTTAGAAAAATTCTGTTTCAGGTCTGAATACAGGAGACATGCCCTCAATCTGAATATAATATTCAATAAGAAGAAGAGGCAGAAGATGAATCTCACTTAAAGTATTGTAAATCTATGCATTTGATTCCAGTTTTTGTGTTCTTTTGTCAGTGCAATCTGCAAAGGTAGAATATGGATCAGAAATGTGCAAAACCACTTTTTAAATATCCACTCTATTTTAATATATCTGGGTGTTTGTTTCCCAGCCTTTATTATTTTAAAGGATCCCATAGAAAATTGCATAATTGTTTAATTTGCAAGAATTGGAAGAAACAATTTTAATACAAATTACCTTGCTTTTATTCTTTGACAATACATTTCCCCAGTGCAGGCTTTTTAAATGCAAATTTTCCTGAAATAAGCTCTTTTAAAAAGATGGTAATTAATGCTTTCACATGCAACTTTTACCAGCATATTTTCTTTTTCAGTGGGTTTTGTTTGTTTTGCAGTTTTTCAGTTAGGTAAAGATGAACACCAACTGAACTTCATTTGGAATTCATCTTGTAATTCTTGTTAAAACAGGACATCCCAGATTTGCTATCCAAAAATGAATCAATCTCTACACCTTGAACCTATCAAAGTAACATTTCACCATCAGATATTCATGAATGTCTTTCAATAAGAATTATTTTGCTGCCTGCCAAGGATGACCAAAGGGTGGGGAGAAGGATGATAGGATGCATGTGGGAGATTGCACAAAAAGGTAGGTGACTGTTGAGCTCAAGGAGCTACTGGGAGGCTACAAGTCAGATGCATTCAGGAGAGACTTATATGAGATAATAGCAACTTTGATTGAGGAAAAATCAAACAATGTCTCTTCCCTACAACAAGGAAAACAACTAGGTCTCCAGAATAAAATGGCTTGCATTTTTTGCTAGCTATAAAACAATCCTTATTTATTTTATTTGTTTGTCAAACATATATAAGATAACAAGTAAAGTATAAACATAAACATGAGCAAAGAAAGTATATACAGGTAAATGGGGACAGTAAGACAGGGATAGTAGGCACTCTGGTGCGCTTATGCATGCTCCCTTTACAGACCTCTTAGGAATGGTGTGAGGTCCACAGTGGATAGTTTGAAGTTAAAGCTCTGAGGGTTTGAGGCTATAAAAATGGAGTCAGGTAGACTATTCCAGACATTAACTATTCTGTTGCTGAAGTTGCTTTTATTGCAATTGAGTTTGGAGTGGTTTACCTTGAGTTTGTATCGATTGTTTGCCTGTGTATTATTTTGGTTGAAGCTGAAGAAATCATTGACAAGTAGGACGTTGTAGCTGATAATTTTGTGGACTATGCTTAGATCAGACCACAGGCGGCCTAGTTCAAGATTGTCTAAGCCCAGAATTTCTAGCCTGGTGGCATAAGGGATTCTATTGCGGGTTGAGGAGTAAAGTACTCTGGACCCGCTCAATTGTGTTAATGTCCAATATACAATATATCTTAAAATGCAACCATTTGTTAGTGACCATTCAAAGTTACAACATCACTGGAAAAAAAGTGACTTATGACAATTTTTTACACTTACAACCATTGCCACATTCCTGTGATCAAATGATCAAAATTTGGATGCTTGGCAACTGACTCTTATTCATGACATTTGCATGTGTTCACTTTCTGAAATCTGACAAGCAAAGTTAATGGAGAAGCTAGATTCATTTAACAACTATGTTATTAACATAACTATAATGATTCACTTAACAACTGTGGCAAGAAAGGTTGGGGCAAACTCACTTAACAACTGTCTTGCCTAGCCATGGAAATTTTGGGGTTCCATTGTGGTTATACAGTAAGTTGAGGACTATCTCTATTTACCAATCCCTTCTCACACTGAGATATAGATACAGAGCTGACTAATAATAGAAGAGAATCTGACTATGTTTTCCAGGTAGGGGTTAATATTACTTGCATTATTACTGAATTGTTAGCCAGTTCTGTCATAGAACCTCATTAGAGGCAGAATGGTGCCTATTCACCATAAAAGCCATTTATGTATTGTTCTCATTTTGAGCTGCAGTGGCTCAGTGGTTAAGAACACAGTACTGTAGATCAGCAGTTTGGCTGATTGAATCCCACCAGCTCCAAGGTTGACTCAGCCTTCCATCCTTCTGAGGTCGGTAAAATGAGAACCCAGATTGTTGGGGGGCAATATGCTGACATTGTAAACCGCTTAGAGAGGGTTGCAAGCCCTGATAGGCAATATATAACTATAGTGCTATTCCTATTGCTATTTTTTTCTTTATAGGAACCTAGGCTATATTGGTTCAATGTATGTATCTGTTATCTTCTACTAGACTTAGTGACTTTGCCCAGTTGAGCATCAAACTGGGTTAAATTTTCTGTTTCAGTAAAACCTAACACAGGTGTCAAACTCAAGGCCTCTGGGCCGGATTCGGCCCATGAGATGCTTAAATCTGGCCCATGGGGCCAACCTGGAAATAGCAAAGGACTGGCCCATGGTGCCTCTGGCAGCCAAAATGGGGCACAGGGGGGCGCACGCACACCCCGCATCCCATTTTCGACCTGGATGGCCTCCTGCTGCACTTTGCTGGCCAAATCAGGGCATGCGGGGGAAGAACAACGCCTCTCCCCCTGCCGGCCCACAGAAAAGTACAATGCTGATTCAGCCCTCAAAGAAATCCAGCTTGACACCCCTAACCTAAAAAGTTGCTCAACTTTATTTTCTCCCTTACGCATTTCTAATGGCTATTTCATGTCCAGGAACAGCAAGGCCAGCCTAAACCTAGCATGAATTATTCAAACATTTCACGAAAGAAGGGATTGGACAAAAAGCCATGATGCCCATGTACAACAGTGTAAGAAATAGAACTTCAAGATAGACGTAGCCTCTTTTCTTTACATAGAGACAGGATCAATTAAATTAAAACCAAATAGATTTTTCATTCCTCACATAGAGTCATCTGTTAGATTATGTGAGCAGCATCTCTTATTATAGAAATGCAACTGCAGATATAGGGGGATGAAGATGTTGTGCAGAACCCATGTGTGTCTATCTGAGACTTGGGCAATGCCTGGAAGGCAGGCTAGGCCTTGAATTGGATCATGCCTTCCCCCATGGTTTACAGAAGAGCTGAGGGGGCTAGAAAGGATCAAAAGATATCTCGAGTGCTGCAGTTGGACAAAATTGGATCCTGGCTTTCCTCATATACCCAAAGGAAGATCAATCTGAATTTAAAATTTGCTCTTTCCCAAAAAGAAAAGTGTGTTTGTGTGTGCATGTGTGACATTAATTTTAAAAAAATCATTTCCATCATTATTTTCCCAGTGGATCTATAATGTCCTTTCCTATTTTAAAGTTTGGTTATACAGAATAATGGAGTTGGAAGGGACCTTGGAGATCTTCTAGTCCAACCCCCTCAGGTAAGAGACCCCCATACCATTCCAGTTAAATGGCTGCCCAATCTCTTCTTCCAAACCTCCAGTGATGAAACACCCAAAGGTTTTGGAGGAATTTGGAATTTGAGATTCGGTTATTTGGGAATACAGTAGATTTGTCCCTTGGGGAAATACAGTATGTGGGTCTATTCCTGCTTTTCATTGCATGTCCAATGAGAAATGAATCTGGTATCTCAAGGAACATAAGACCATAGGCTGTATAGACCCATAAGAAAGGCTGTGGAGCAAGCTTAGCTATTTCCTTTCATCTCCCTTAGCTCTGATGATCCCAGAGGAGGGAGCTATTATGCCAAACACAGAGAAACGTCATTACACTTTTCCATAATGTTATTATTTTAAGGAGATGATGGAACAAGAAGCCTGTTGTTTTAAATCCTAGCAAATGTAGCAATCAGCTCAGCCTTGGCAATAGCCCTAGAAGGTTCTTACTTTCCATATTATTTTGCGTTTTATTTCTATTGCATAAGAAACAAATGTGAGCTTGACTTCACTTTAAAGTTAAATGAAAGTCAAGAGAGACCAGGGAGAGGGGGAGATGGCTTTTGAACTTTTTAAATGTAATGTTGAAGGATAGGGGAAAGGAAGGAGATTTCAAGAGGCTTTATCGCCTTTTAGCAATAAGGCTTTCCGAGCTGTTGGTCTACAGAGAACTCAGTGGGAGAGGCAGAGAAGGTTTTGAAATGAAAGAGCAGCAGACCTTTCAGTCTGGTGAACTTTGTGTGCAAGGAAATGTCAACTGCATCACGTAATGCTGCTGGGAATTCTTCAGCCATTTGCTTCACTTATTTGTGTCAATAGGGTTTGCAGGCATCCCCTGAGAAGGCAGCAAGTACCCTCTCAGTCGAATCCTTCAGCATGGGGAAGAGCAGCTGGCACACATGGAAGAAAGCATAACATCATCCTGAAATATTTTACAATGACTTATCCATTTTAGCACCAGCCCGAGATTGGGTGAGCTCTTCACCTGAGATTTCTTTCTAAATTCAACTCAATTTTTCTACTTTCTCAAACAGTCTATCAGTCTCAGATCCTTCTATTTTATCATACCTTTAAGATTCAGAAAATGTTCCGAAGGCATAGGATCAAATTTTTCTATATTTGTCTCGTACCTCATTCTCACAGGCTCTCTATTATAAGATTTATTCAAGAAGGGCTTCCCCCTACAGCAGAAAAAACATTAAAAAGTATATGATATCAGGACCAATAGATTGCAAAAAAAAAAAAAAGGTACCAATTGAAAGAGCAGCTGGAAACAAGAAAAGGAGAAGGAGGTGATTGCCTGGATTTTAATGACAAACCTTCAAAGCCGATCAGAACAGAAACCAGAAGTCCCTATTTCAGAATTGGTATTTTACAACTACAAATAATAGTTCTTTGCCAAAAAGAAAGGGGAAAAAGATGGATTCCTGTAAAATATCCCTCAGTCTTATTTGTCACTTGGAAAAGTTTGAGAGAAAGAGACTAAAAATATAAACTGAAAGATTGATGCTGTAGCAATACGACCCTAAACCAAATGTGAATTCTAAGTTTGTGAATCTAAGAAGTACGGTTTGTAAATTGTAAGTTGAAATGCTATAGCTAGAATGATACATGATACAAAGGTGTACTTTGTTTCAATAAAGCTTCAAGCAATGCTTCATGTACTTCATAGAATGAGGCAATTTTGGGCAGGGTATCCGGTTCTCCTAGAACTCATCCTAATCCATAGGAAAAGAAGTGCTTGAAGAGATAAAAACAAGAGGAACCTTGGGAGCACAGTCCTGCAATTGTACTAGACTTCAGATTTAAGAATGACTAGCAGTATTCTCATGGATAGAAATCTTCAGGTCAAAGGAATCACTGGAAGTTTGGAAATTTCTCAAAAATAAGATTCTGGTAGTACAAGGACAGAAATTCCAGTGAAAGGAAAAGACAGGGAAGCAGCTTATGAATACTTGATGGATGCTTCTGACAGAATTGAAGAGGACACATTGGAAACAGACGATGGTTGTAATAGCAATAACAATAGCATTGTATTTATATACCGCCTATCAGGGCTTGCAACCCTCTCTAAGCGGTTTACAATG
>JANHJO010002492.1:0-28505 GCA_032468235.1 Pseudoxyrhopus heterurus | reverse complement strand
AAAATTAGTTGACTCGAGTATAAGCCGAGGGTGGTTTTTTCAGCCCTTTTTGAGGGCCGAAAAACTAGGCTTATACTTGAGTATATACAGTAAGTAAAAATTAACCGGCTAAAAATTACCGTTATAAAACATTTGCTTTTGATGTCTCCAAATGACTAATTTCAAAGTCTTATAAACCATAAAAAGAGAATTGGGCATCCTGTTTTTCACAAGCCTTCTGAAGTCCCCCTCTGACCTGATTGCCAAAGACAGCAACCAAACAATAGCTTCCCAGTTTAAAGGGGGGGGGGGAACAAAAACATTAGTAAAATGTTAATCCAAATAGTATTTTAAAAAGAGCTTTCCCTAATCTATTGAGCAAACCCCAGGAAAAAAAAATTGGTAACATCAACTCAGCCATTTTCCACCACAGACCCCTCCCAACCATGTATGGGCACCAATACCCCAAAAGATTTTCCAGTCCTGCAAAAAGATAAAGAAGGGATTACTTTAAGAAAAACTTGAAGGTCCTGAGCCTGGGTATGTTGAAGAATTTCTTGTTGTAGATGTTTGAATACAGATATACACATATATATCTGGTAATCTGGGCCAAGGAAAATACAAATGGCAATATAATGACAAATCTCTCTCCAGTCCATATAATTCCAGAAACACTGTGTGAGCCACTGCTGACAGATCTAGAACAACAATAATTTTAAAAAATCATCATCATTATTGTATTTTATGATAGTACACGTTGAACATTTCTGACCAATTCACTAATTTACTATTCATTTAAGTCTTATTTAAGCATTCCATATGTGGATCACTCTAATCTAATCCAATTCTAGTGACAAAGTATTTTTACTCTTTTCTAGTCAAGAACAGGTTTTTTTTCCAAAAGAAATAATTTTTCCCTATTGGCCATATCACTACCAACAGTAATTTGTTTAAATACAACCTTTCCTCATTCTCTGTTGTAGGCTGCCATCCCCACCCCCTATTTTCCTGGAGGTGAGAGAGAGAACAAGGCATCAGGAATATAAACAAAAGAATTAATGTTCCTTTATTGATTAAAACAGTGGGGAAAATTGGAGGAGGAAGTATCAATTACATTCACCTTGAGTTACTTTTAAAGTAATAAAAGCAGGATTAAAAAAAAATCAAATAAATAAATAATGAAAAAATCTCTCCACTGGCAGTCAATGAACCACAACATCATCATAATTTTCGGCATCCTTCCCTTCTGTCGAAAACAGGCCTAAGTAGGTCTCCGCCTTAGCGTAAAAACCAGTTACTATCCCTTTAAATCATAGCTAGAACAAAAAAAACCTTCTATATTATGCTAAAATTATTTGTTTGGAATCTTTATAGTAGCATTTGTATCAGTTTAATATGTGTTTCAATGAAGAAGAGTTCTATTCTTTTTCAATGAATCTGAGAAACAGCTGCTTATAAACTGATTTAAAAAGAACACGTTTAATAATTGTTCTCTTCCATATTTAAACTCTAATACATTTCTTTACCTATTGCTATTTGGTTAATCAGCCCTCCATATTCACAGCCAAAAGTAATATTTTAGTTTGAATGCAGAAAGAAACTTTCAGATAAATTTTGAGTTAATTTAAGACTGGTTCACCAAAAAGGGAAAGAAAAAAAACAACCCATATGAATAAATGACACTGTGACAAATATATTTGTTGTCAAGGAACCTAATAATGATACAATTCAATTTTAGACCACAATTAATTTCCCTTATAACTTTAATCATGCATACTTGCATCTCAGTGTAACTAATCATTCTGTATATAAATGGTATAGTGAGTTCATAGGATATATTCTGCAAGACATTAGGGCTGAGGTGGGCATAGACTAGGATATGGATATAACAGAAGGATGCAGAGAAAAGGAGATTCAAACTGAATGCCGATCAATTCTGCCTGCTGCTTTGTAATAGCAAAACATTACAAAAAAACCCAGCTATGATACATATTTAATTTTCAAGCAAACAAAAGAATGCTATTTCAGAGGCTCACAGTTGGAGTTCCCTGCTGATTACTCACCAGAAATAAATTTAATTTATACCGTGAGTTGTGCCCACTGATGTATATTTAAGAATTTGGCAAATTATTCTATAACTGTTCTTTTCTTTATAATTTCCAGCTCAGATTCTCCTACAACCCCAGGCATGAAGTGATTTCAGCTCTAAAACTGAAACTTACTTGGAAGTAAGCTCTTTTGACAGTTCTGAGAAAGAAATGGAGAAATGATGATGGTTCTGTTAAAAGTGGAGCTGATGATT
This sequence comes from Pseudoxyrhopus heterurus, assembly GCA_032468235.1. Classification (NCBI taxonomy): domain Eukaryota; kingdom Metazoa; phylum Chordata; class Lepidosauria; order Squamata; genus Pseudoxyrhopus; species Pseudoxyrhopus heterurus. Next base: position 26,224 of record JANHJO010002492.1, on the reverse strand, counting down.
GCAGCTGAATGAAGAACCACAAAGAGACCGGCTCTTTATAATTCTTCTCCAGACAAGAAGAGGATTTGAGAGTGCCCACCAATACTCCAGACAGTTGCTCCTTGTGAGGAGAACAGCAGTCTCCGAGTTTAAACCCATAGGAGACTGCTATTCTCCTCACAAGGAGCAACTGTCTGGAGTAGTTCTGGCCAATCTCAAATCCTGTCTTTCTGAAAATGACAGGAATAGGAAGTATTGGAACCCAGTATCCTTTTGAAAGTACTGACTGCGGTTTGAATACTTCCTACTCCTGTCATTTTCAGAAATTGCTCGTAAATGGTTTTTCAACATATTTTATAGCCGTGGTGGCACAGTATTGCAGGCTATTTCTGCCCATAGCCAGTAGTTAAGTCCTGACTGGCTCAAGGTTGACTCAAACTTCGATCCTTCCAAGGTCAGTAAAAGGAGGGCCCAGATTGTTGGGGCCAATATGATGACATTGTAAACCGCTCAGAGAGTACTGTAAAGCACTCTGGGGCGGTATATAAGTCTAAGTGCTATTGCTATAGCAGGATGAGTTTTCTTCTATCTTAATAAAAGAAGTTTAGCTACAAGTTTAAGGACTTAATTCTTTTTTTGTTTTGGAATAAATAACAAAACAAATTTCATTTTGGAAAGATACCAAATGGACTATAAGAGTCCAGATGGATTTGAAATAAGATTTTGGAATTAATTGTAAGAATTCTTTTTGTGGAAAAATGTTTTTGTTTTGAATATTTTAAAAATAACATGATAGGATGGGATTTTTCCACTACAGAGAATTAGAAACTAAATATTACAATGAAAGGAGAAGAACAAATTTGACTTACTAATACAGAAGGAAGCAAAATATTTTAACATTTGGATAAATTGAAGGATATTTTTGAAAATGGACTGAGATAGGCTGTATTTAAAAGAAGCTATGGAAGAAGAACAAATTTTATCAGATCAGACTGAGCCTGATCTGAAAATGTATTTAAAGATGACAGGCTACAAGAAGCATATGACAAAAGATGTTACACTGAATATACAAATCAGTTGATGCTTTCATACCTAAAACATCTATACAAGTAATACATCAAAAGAGGACCTGGGTAATTTTGGATTTACAAAAGAGGCTTATTAAGGCTTTGAAGAATTTTGTGAGAAGGGACAAAGAAAACATGAAAAGAAATCAAGTTCTAGGACATTATTTGAAGAGACTAAAGACCAAAATTGTTAAAAGAAGAAATATGAAGTCAGTTTATTTGATCAAGGCTAAAATAGGTATTTTTTATTTTTAGTAATTTTGAATGGACATTTGATGATCAAGACTGAAATGAAGTTTTAAGGATTGGTTTATACAGTAGGTAAGAGATGGAATATGGGAAGAATTTGATGTATTTTATACATGTTTTTGTCATTTCTTTATATAATTACTTTTTCTATTTACTATATTCTTATTCTTTCTTTTCAATTTTTTTCTGCACCTTCTACTTTTTATTTTTGTTTTTAGTTTGTATTAGTTTTTTTATTATTGCAAATGTAATTTTTAATAAAATTACTATTAAAAAACAGTAAGCTCCTTTGAACTCAGTAACATTATAGGATCACATTACTGAAAAGGGTATCACTTTGGTTACAGTTATGCAAAAGTCTTTTTCACTGGTACATTTGAGATAATCCCTCAGGCTATTTTTTCTTATTACCTGTGATGATGTAAATCCAGACATGTGGAAAGCAGAAAAAACAAGTGGCAACTCAGCTTTTAGCAACATCTCAACATAGTGAGCACTGCAGAAGTAGACTGGATGGATGCCAGATGCTGCAGTATCTACAGGCAGATGTATCTAACCATTGGAAAAATACATACATAAAATGGTTCCTTATTACACAGCAATTGGAACAGCTTGTTACTATTACTTATAGACTGGCTCGGTTCTTGGAGAATTCAAAAGGAATAATTTCAGAAACCTTCAGAAAATCAGAAACCTCCACCATAATACCTCACAAATGTTAGCAACATTTTCTAGCTTTTAATTATTATTGATACTAGTTCATGAGCATTCTTCCCTTCATTTGATTTTTCAATTTACTTGGCAGTAAAGGAATACTTTCATTTACTGCAGCGGTAGTTAAGAGGTTGCAAATGAATATGCAAAACAACCATGAACCCCTCTACTGCCAGAGGGGAAAAGAAGAGAGACATTTTGAATGAGCTTTTTGGCAGGGAAAAGGTAAGCACTCCATGCTGTTTTCTACTCCAAATTCAGATAAGCAAAGGCATTAGGACCATCTTGCATATTATGTGCAATTAAGACCTGAAGCCATTATAATGTGTCAGAAAAAATAAATTGAAACAAAGATGTGCATATATCAACTCATAACTTAATTTTCTTTTCTGATCCCCTGTGTAGTCTCCTGAAAATCCCAGAACATGAGCTATCAGACATGGAGAATTAGATGGAGGCAACAGCAGGAATACATCTCTTCTCCTTCCCCCTTTGTAGAAAGGAAACTAAAAAGTCAATTTCTATCCCTTCTCAGGGCAGAGTAAAACTAGACCAGGCCATTTTACTGGCCATCAGCAATGACTGCCAGTTCCAAGATGTATGCCCCTGAATTCCTTACAAAGTTTTACATGATACTACAGCGCCATTTTTACTTGTACATTTTCATATATTTCCATCACTAAGTGATGCGGTCCACATTGCTTAGCGATAACGGATTCCTGCAATCCCCATTGCCATCATTAAGTGTGGGTCGTTAAGCAAACACTTCCTTGCAACTGGCAGGAAATTGCAATTCCCAGGCATCTTGCAAGCAGGCCAGCAGAAGGTAATTGGTTGCTGCCAAGAATAATACAGATTTGCTTAAAGCCGTGATGTGGAGGTAGACTTTATACTGCTACCCACCCAGCCACCCATACAAGAGGGCCATTTTAAAAATTCAGCTACTTAAACAAGAGACAACTGGACAATTTGGATAAGAAGTGAAACATCTTCAAAGGAAAACCAGAAAGTCCAGTTGCCTCTTGAAAAAGCACCTTTGGGACAACCATGACCTGGATGACTGAGAATCTCCATAGACATTCAGCTACTTATAGTTACTTTGAGTTAAAGGGATAGGCAGAGAACTAGATACCATCTGTTCTATTTTCATCTCTAGGATTTAACCCAGAAATCAACTCAGGGCAGGGCTGATCCAAGGCAAGCAGACACAGTGAGACCTGCTTTTAAACCAAAGAAAGGGATAACAGTAATGTGGTTATGGATTTCCCATCTTACAACTCATTTTAACGTTAGATTTTATTTTTTTATTTTAACTTTAACAGAACGAAAGTATTGAACACCTAGATAAAAGTGTAGCAGATGTTTAAAGGTGACAAAACATTAACGCTAGAATTTTCTTAATGCTGAAGAAGCCTTGAATTAGAACCATGCTTTTCTAAAATGCTAACGCATCACAAATGGGAAAGAACACTGGGTAGACTAAGTCTACTATATAGTACAGGGTTGTCAAACTGGCATCCCACAGGCCGGATGTGTCACATGCAGGCCACGCCCACCCCAGCTCCGTGAAAGGAAAAAATGTCATATGTCATGTGACAGCAACGTAACGTGGTGAGTTTGACACCCGTGATGTAGTAAGACATTTCTAGAAGACCTGCTATTAAGAAGATGCCTTTTTATATGTTTTGGGGTGGGGGAATCTTCATTTGTTTCTCATAGATTATGTAAAGGCAAGGTCTCTAGATTTTTTTTCTTCCATTTTGCATTCAGAATATGCTAACACTTGGGGATACTGAAGAAAATCATTAATTTTCCAAATTGGGGCAAAGTATGTGATAAAATTTGAAACATGCATTTTGTTTGATGATGCTAACTTAAGAAATCTCACTATTTTAAATGCCAAAATAATAAGAATAAGATACTGAGTATTGATTCTGATTTTTTTTCCCTGCCCAGCTTTTCTACTACCAAGAATACAGGTAGTCCTTGACTTACAACAGTTCATTTAGTGACCATTCAAGGTTACATGACTGAAAAAAGTGATTTATGACTGTTTTTCACACAGCATCCCTGTGATCACATGACTAAAATTTAGATGTTTGGCAATTGACTCATATTTATGATGGTTGCAGTGTCCTGGGATCATGTGATCATCTTTTGCAGCCTTCTGACAAGCAAAGTCAATGAGGAAGTTAAATTTATTTAACAACCGTGTTACTAATTTAACAACTGCAGTGATTCACTTAACAACTGTGGCAACAAAGGTCGTAAAACAAGGCAAAATTACTTAACAGATGTCTCACTTAGCAACATAAATTTTGGGCTCAGTTGAAGTCGTAAGCCGAGGACTACCTACAGCGTCTAGTTTTGGTATAATAAAACAAAAATTAAAAATCTAGAGAATGAAAGTAATACACATAGTAATAAAAGGGCACTGAATAGCTCTCTCTGCCTGCACACAATTTAACACTGCTAATAAAGTGTGTCTTACTTCTCATTTTAAAATCCAATAACTACAATTGATATCGGTCTATTTTCCCCTCCTGTTAGAAAACTGAGCTGATGTCAAATCAACATTGTTTTTTTGCATGAAGTACGTTTTTACAGATGAAATATCCAGTTAGAAAGTCCTTAATTGAGTGCCCTTTTAAAGAGGCTAAATTAATAAGCATTCACTAAAAATGCTCAAAGCAATTTGTCAAGGTTAAGTTTCTTTTGAAATCTTACAGAATTATGCAGCCGTGGTGCCCAAAGAAAGGCTGAAACAAGAAGATAGGAGAACTGGTGGAGAAATGTTAATGTCTTCTCTCGATTTCCCATCATTATTAGAAACACAGAAGATACAAACCAGTCATAGCATACGTATCCGTCCTGCTGATTACCTGTAAGAATAATTAAGGAATTCCAATCTTTTTGACTTGTACATTGTAGACAATTGAGAAAAATGACAATAGATTGATTACAAAAAGAAAAGGCAACGTGACAAAATATAGATTGTTGCAAAAAGAAAAAAAATATGGCTTTTTTGGAGCGTGAACACCCTGGTCTGAATTTTCCAACAGCTTTATCTCACCCTAAGCACATTCTTTGGCCTTTCCCCCCCCTATAGATTGGGAGGCAGCCAGCAGCCAACATGGATTTCCACCCTTCTTTTTTCACTTCCAATTATAGAAACAAAAAACAAATGGTTTTTTTCAAGTTAGTTTCAATTGTTTCCCATGGTAAATTTGAAATCTGAAAGTTTGGTGTATTTGAAATGCTTTAAGTAATGATGCCTTTGGAACCTGAAACACTTGAAACACTTCAAGTTTTGTTCTTTCAAAAGAAACACAATGGAATATTAAGACTGTTTTGTCCCAAAAACAAAAGAAAACTTTTCATTGTGTCTGCCCCCATAATGATGAACTTGATTGCAGAACTCAGATCAAATTAGGATCACCTACATCTTATAATTATGTGGCACCCCATTCTTTCTAATAATGAACCCAAATCTGAAGAGCAGGTAGATATCTATTTTTTACAGAGGAATGGGTGAAAAAAAATGTAATTCCCAAAAAGAAATGTAATTCCTTCCAACATGAATATATTTCATAAAAACTAGGTCTGTTTTTCTATAGGGAAAATCTATGTGGTTGCTAAAGGCTGAAAATGACTTGATGGCATATAATCATATGGCCAATCAAATCAAATCAATCAATCAATGTCTATTTTTATTAATTATAAACAACTATCTTAAAATTTAAAAAAAAACAAATGAGTAATGATTTAGACAATTATACTGACAAAATGGAAGCATGATGGCTCAGTGGTTAAAGATGCTAAGCTTGTCAGCTCGAAAGCCGCCAGTCCAGGTTCGAGATCCAAGAGCCGCACAATGGGGTGAGCTCCCATTCCTTGCTCCAGGTCCTGCCCATCTAGCAGTTCAACAGCATGCAAATTCGAGTAGATTAATAGGTACCACTTTGATGGGAAGGTAACAGTTTTCTGTGCTCCTTTGGCATATAGCCATGCTGGCCATGACCATGAAAAATGTCTTTGAACAATGAAACGGAGATGCGCATCGCACTCTAGAGTAGGACACAACTGGACAGGGAAACCTTTACCTTTACTAACAAAACACTTGGTGAATTCGATCTTGTTACAGCAAAAGGATACATAATGATTTCCTTAAAGGTACTTTCTGTTGTTTCAAATATTTCTCACAGTAGATTAGCACTTGATATAGATCATTTTCTGCATTCTCCTTCAGCAGATTCAAATGTTTACCATAGCTTTAAAAGAAATAAACTTTTAAGTAGAAGCAAAACACTTTTTAATTATTTTTTGAATGGCAGAAGTATATAATATTAATGTCAACATTTGCTGACCACAGGTAGATGTCTTAAGAGAAAAAATAATCCGTATTATGCTTATAAAACAGCCTTGACAAGATCTCTTGGATTTATGCTAGTAACCGTTCTAGCACATTGCCAAACAGAGGATAGGAGCCTACCCCACGACTTTGTCTGGAGGGACCAGCTGTCCTATTAAACAAGTCCATTAGGCTATTTGAAGTGTTTGCCCAAAGAGATTGTAAGATGAACTGACATCTAAATGCCTGATCTTCATTTTTAACCCCTCCTCCCTTCCCATATAATTTCTCTTGTGAGACTTCTAAGAACACCTAAGCTATTTTGGGAGTTATTTTAGATAAAGAATAAGGTTAAAAGGCTTTAAATAAAGAGTGACTAAATAAGTAATCCTGCTGCATAATCTTATCTACAATCTGAAAGACTGGATTCGGAGAACTACTTTAGGCTCCTTATAAAAATTTGAAATAGCTAAGTTGTGTGAATTTATTTTTCTGAACACACAAGTTATGGTCTCTATGATTATTGCCATATTCATAGATTAAAAAATTAGCTTTGTAGCTTTGGAGATGGTTCTAACATTTTTCTCCTATTGTTCTACCTTACCCCCTAAGAAATAACATGATTTTCATTGTTCATTATTTTCATAACATCTAGTGCACTCCCGTAGTCTTTAATAATAGTATTAATGCTTTAAATGGAGAATATTTTTAATATTGTCATTTCATTATTTTTTTATTATATATCCATAGAGCCATGTTTTGTGACATGGGCAGCCACATAGATATGATATATAAATAAGTGAATGAACAAATAAGTGAGATTGTTGTCATTGCCACATTTCTTTATGACAAGATTAAAGCAATGGGAAAGCAAAGCTGGACTGAAGATGGCTCTGCAAGAGGGGAACTGATTACGGCAGAACATGGAGCTGGAGAATGGATCAGCTCCTTGGAAATCCTCTCCAGAGCAAGGAGAGGACAAGGATTGCCCACAAATGCTTCAAACAGTGTCTGCGCACAATGAAATCATAAGAAGTGGTCTCCAGTGGACTTTCATTTAATGACTCTAGGTATTTTGCTTTCTCCTAGAGCACACTGATCTGATTACTGAGGATAAATAGTTTGTAAATTCCTTCTACACATATCCAGATTAATTCCAAGAAATTACTATTAAAATAGTCATATCAGCAGATACTCGGAGAAAATAGAACATTCCTAGACCATTAACACATCCCATTTCTGGAACAGAAGTTTTCAAAACTTGTCTTGCTGTGCCTGTTCAATTGGCAACTTGTGACAGCCCTCATTCAAAGGACTTGGAGGACTGTATCTGCACCAGGATGTGGAGTGTTAGTTGGTTTGGGGACAAGGTATTGGAAGGGATGAGAGACAGGAGGCAGAGGTGGAGGCTGGTTTGTTGAAGGTTGCATAATAATATTTTTCCATGGTGAAAACAGGGACAAGGAGATGGGTGGTTGAGTCTGTGAGAGAGGGGAGGGATAATAAGGTTGGCTTGGAACCAGATGCTAAGAGCTGGTCAGAGGTTCAAAGAAATTTTAGATAAGGAATGTTTTATCATTTTTGGGTCTCAATTTGGTAGAACTATTAAGTATGAACGACCTTGTACTTTTTAAAAAGATATTATTCACACACATTATATTATTAATATAAAATAACATAATGTACAGTACATGGAATCTCCAAATGCAGTACATTATAATATTACAATGTATTAACTCCATCTTGATTGCATTAGTACCCTAGTTTACCTAGCCATTTTCCCATAACAGCAACTTGTGTATATATTACATTGTAATAACATATAATATAATAACTACAACATAGTACAATACAATGTATATAGTGTCTCCTAACTCCATCTTGACTGTATCAATACCCCTAAATAATTTAAGTAGCCATTTCCCCCAACTCTCATAACAGCAACTTTGTGTGGGAAGTTAGGCTGAGAGAATGATTGGTCCAAAGTTACTCACTAAGCTTCTGTGGCTTAATGTTCCCTCCCTAATCAAGGCAAACACCTTAACCACTATACCATGCTGGTTCTTTCATTTACTTTTCTCTTTCCTCCTCCTTTTAACATATGTTTTAATAAGGAAAAAGTATGTGCTTTATGTCTGGTTCCTACTTGCAAGAAAAATTGATTTTGGCTAGGGCTATGCAAAGCATCCCAAAGCAGAAAATCATCTTAAGGTACATAGGCACAAATTACAAACCCTTCCTTAAAAGTAATTCTATTACCTGGAATTCTTGCAGAACTGCTTCAACAGCTGCCTGCGTCTATACATGCATGTACAGTTGCCTTGCAGGCAGACCCTGTAGAAAGGCTTTTCATATACACAAACACAGATACATTTTCCAAAGGATATAGCTACTCTAATGCTCCAGCGAGAATGCTTTATCAGCTCCAATAATGGCACCAAAGATGGTCAATATTCAATGTTTATTTGCAGTTCCTCCCTGGAAAATACTGGACTATTATTTTATGATGTTCAGTGATATAATCACTCATATTCATTAATCAAAAACACAGCATACTACTAATATTTGATTAAAGAGTTGTTTTAGTCATTCATCTTGCTTGTCTCAAAGGACTTGGAGGACTGTATTTATTATGCCATGTTTAGCGCAATGTTCATTGATGGAATACAATTTGCAGATTTCTTGGATGTGCAGGGCTCTGCCCAAATGTTATAACCATCTTTAAAATAATGCCTTTTCACATCAACTCATGGAAATAATAAGAAAAACGAAGCTTATTATAAATATCCATATGAAATACTCCAGTGAAAATTACCTGATTGTCATTTTAATTCCAAGTTGCTGAATTGCTGTAAGGTTTTTAATCTCCATATTTATATCAGCTGAAAACAAAGAGGGGGAAAAAAACCATACAAAGGCTATATAAAAATTATCATAATCATTTTAACTAAAACATAAGTATACTTACCAATGTTCAGCTAAGATATATTTAAAAAGAGGGGGGGAAAGCAAGGAAGCAATATATTTTTATATATTATGCATGAAGTGAAATTTAGTTTTTATTATCACAGTAAAATACACATTTAACTACCTTTGGCCTTACTTTTAACAACTGTACTCGGTACAACTTCCAATTTTAAGTTAGATATAAAGGACTATTAAATCACAGTTTACTTCTCCCAGAGTAACTATATAAAACAGTATGAGCAAAGCTACCCATGGAAGAAATGGATGTGCAAAACGGTGTTTTGATTATTATTTCAGTCATGTATTCTGAGCAAATATTTGTATGCTGTATATGCTGTTGTTAATTGTGTTGCGTTTGGTACACAGTTTGCATTCTGTGAAGTTTGTAATTTAAATCATCAAAACAATCTGAAGGAGAACTTTCACAACTAAGTATATATAATAGGATCTTATAATCCCTGGTCCAGCATGGTAGTACTTAAATACAATTCTTAATAGCCCCAAAGCATGTCCCTTTTAATTGGCCCTATTAATCGGCCCTGTTTCTTTATCCTTTTGCAAAACAATAGAAACTAGGCTCTTATACGAGGAAGAAGGCCCTCCTACAATCAAATCTTTATAATGGTCAGAACACCAGCATAACCTCCTACAACCGTTTTGCAGTTGTGATGCATAGAAAACATATTTCGTTACTTGATTAAAAAAAACAGATGTGAGATTAGTTTCATTAAGATGTCTCAAATTACTGTAGGTTTCGAGACTCATAAAGAAGACCATTCTTCTTGAACAAAGGCTGGAGTACCTATGAATTGTCAGACTAAAAAGTGAAACAATAAAGCAGAATAAATAAATACAGTACCCTACAGTAGCAGCTCCCAAGCTGTCTAATTCAAGAAAAGGATTTAAAGAGGAAGTCAATGAACCTAATTTAAAATGAAATAAAAATAATGCAAAACTGATATTAGTCAATTTTAAAAGATGATTCTTTTTCGTTCCATAAAGTGATAACTGCCAGGATTTCTGCCAGTATATTCTTAAGAACCGATGCACAAACATTTTAATAATCATTGTGCCTTTAAAAACAGCCTCTAATCCTTCTTAATTCTGAAATCATGAGCAAAATAAGAAGGCATTCTGCCTGACTGACATGCATTGTAACATTTAGCTTCATTTTCTTTTTACAGTCAGAATTGACTTCTGCCTTACATGCTATACAAATAGTAATCTGATAAATATTTTCTGTAGTCAGATGTGTATACCAAGTGGTGTTGATACCAATTCACTATTATTAATTCCTTGACTTGATTTACCCGAAGACATTTCTTTGGATATAGGAAGGATCTTCTTCTGAGTAAGGGAGCAGGGAAGGCTACTTGTCCTACATTAAAGCAGTTTATTAAATTTGATGAAATACTTTTGAACTAGACCTTGGCAGGATGGACCTGAATGTCTTGAAACTATGTTATTTATTAAACCACTCTTCAACCTTGGATATCACAGCAATATCTAAGAAACAAATCCAAAGTTCACCGGAATACAGTCCAATAAAATGAAACCATGAAATATTTCTTTCTATTTTCTGCCTCAGGCAGAGACTGGTGTACCTGCAAAAAAGGAAGAATGAAATATCCTTTCAAAACCTAGGAAACTTCAAAGCTCCCTACACTGTTGAAGAACAATTTCTCTCAGGCTCCGATTGGCTTCTTCGAAATGGAGGACAAATGATTTATCCCTTACAATCAATCATATGGTTACCATGGAGAATTTACTAACAAGAATATTCCTGGTATTCTTTTCCAAGCTTGATAGTAGTAAGCAAAAGATATAATTGGATTATCCCTTCTTCACATGATTTAAAGGAAGCCAACCTTCTCTCATTTTTGTCTACTCTGTCCATTTCCTACAAGAGGAGGTTTATGCTGGAATACCAGGAACTTCTCTCATTGGTAAGGAAGCTCTACATCAAGGGTATCCAACTGCAGCACCTTAAGACTTGTGGACTTCAACTCCCAGAATTCCATAGCCAGCCATGCTGCAATTCTGGAAGTTGAAGTCCACAAATTTTAAGTTCCAAAGGTTGGACACTCCTGCTCTACATTGTGATATAAAAGGAGGAAGTTTTCATATGCTAAGAAAGTCCATTTCACAGTGTTGGAGACCTAATGCAACTATGATCTTCTTGACAAAGTTCAGCTAGAGATGGGTAAAGTGAAGTTTAATACACTTTTTAAAGCAAAATGCCCCAACTGGAATTTCCCTGACTATTATGAAGCTATAAAGACATTTCTAAAGTCTGTAACTTAGAAGGTAGAGAGAATGGCCTTAAAGGACAGGAGGAAGAGCTGTACTATAGCAAGAGTCAGATAAATGGAACTTGAGCACAGACCAAGTAAATAATTTGAGAAAACAACTCAGACAAGCTCCTCCCTAGTTCACATTAAGATAAACTGTGGGAGTGGGGAAGCACACTCAGTCTTGCAAGATGTTGTTACTATAGCAGTTACAATAAACGTAATCCTGACCTATATGGTACTAATTTCTTACTCAGATCTACCTTGTAGGACTGACAGTAGAGCAGGAGAATGTTCAAATATGATATACATACCTCATATCTTAAAGGAAATGACATCATATTTTTATGCATAGTTTCACAAATACATCCTTACAATCTGATGAGCAAACTGTACCAAATGGATCGTGTCAAATCAACACAGATCAACAAACCTAGTTGTCCAGTACTTGTTTGAGTTCATTGTAGAAGAACTTTTAAAGTCTTTTAAATCCCTATCCATGACTACAAGAATAAGACATGTAGAAAGATTCACCATAGTATATTCAGATTTCAACCCCAATCAACAAGGACCTCATGATAGATCACATAATGTGAAATAAAATTTAACATAAATTTTAAAATCACATATGATCAGTATAAAGGACTTGCTGTAGAATCATATCTGAAGAATTAAAAATTACAAACTCTGCAACAATGGCTGGAAAATATCAAAAAGGAAACAAAAGAAGTCCCTGCATTTTTCTTGGCAATATTTTTGGAAATGGTTTGCCATTTTCTCCTTTCTAGATCTAAGAAAGAATGACTGGCCCAAGGTCACCGGGCTGGGTTTGTGCCTCAGGTGGGACTAGAACACAAAGTCTCTGGGTTTCTAGCTGATGATAAATCTACTTACCAAATAAAATGCTGCTCTGTAATTGGTATATCTATATTTTGATGATATTTACAGATGAACACTATTTTGGGCAAAGCTGAAGGCATTTCACAACTTTAAAAAATTACTGTAGGTTATGCTTGATGCTTTAGATGTTATCACTACCTTAAACGAGATGGAAAATAATATGTATGATTTACTCTAGATATAATTAAATAAGACATATTCAGCTCAAAGTACTAACATAGCATTAAGTCAGCCAGCATTTAAAAACCTCTCTTCAAAGTGAATTATAAATAAGTGTTCCTTTGACAAGACTGTTTCAAGGACAGGAAAAAAAATTAACACCAAAAGTGCAGATCTTTTCTTTAGAGAATGCAGTTAATCCTAACGAATCAAATCATAACCACACAAATGAAAATACTTGTAGAAGTCAACAAAAGAAAAAAATATCTTTTAAAAACTAATTTTGAAGTGGGCAAAAGCATTATATTTTATAAGTATGTGATTATTGCTGAATCTTGATAAAATGAACAATAAACATGGAGTTTATCTGCTTACAAGCAACAACAGTTTCATTTTCCTTGACACTGACTTGCACCTCAAAGTTTTCTCAGGAAAAAAGAGGCAATTATTTTAATGGTTCTCCAAAGCCTTGGTCTAGGAGGGAGGAGGCCATCTATACCTTTCTTCCACAAGACTGGGGCACTTTGAAAATGCTTTCACCAATCACCACCAGTTGCAGAGTTACGTTCTATATTAGCTGAAATTTGAGTGATCTAATACAATACTCCAATCTTGAGGTAATAAAACCATGAATAACTTTTGCCAGGGACATCTTGCAGCACTAAAACATTTCCAGCCTCCTCATATGCCAATGGGGCATACAACAAAGGAGCACCAACAATAAATGATAGGCAAACAAGATATTCAGATATTCATTGTTTGGAAGATTTATTTCCTAATTTTTTATTTTGTTGATGCTCATTCAGTCACTTCTAACTTTTTGTGACTTCATACACATATTCTAAGCACAGCTGTCTCTAACTGCTAACTGATACTTCACATTCTTACGGGCTCATACTTACAGTATATCATTAATATCTTCTACCTAAATGTAGCTTTGCTTGAAAAGTACACAATTTAATTTCAGTGCTCTCTATCCAATGATGTCAATATGATGAATTCTCTTTTATCTTTTGTCAGATATCTGCTATTCAATTTCCATGCCAAACTCTTATTTCCTGCATTGTTCTGTAGACTGAGACCAAATGTTCCTGTTATTCCAGTTGCTATTTTCCTTTCAGAATTACCAGTATTATAATTAGAAAGACATCTTTATGTATTATTACAAGTTGCCATAGAGCTATTCAAATTCTGCTTCCTCCGTTTCGTTGGTTAGAACATAATTTATTGCCTTGAACTCAAACTAGATTCATTCTGGGGGCTGCATCTGAGCACTTTTTTGTTAATAAAGATGGCTATCCCACTTCTATGATTTTTGTGATATGATAGATATGATTCTACAGCAAGTCATTAAACTGATCATATGTGCTTTTAAAATGTATGTTACATTTTAATTATTTCACTTTATGTAATCTATCATAAGGTCCTTGTTGATTGGGGTTAAAATCTGAATATACTATGGTGAATCTTTCTACATTTCTTACTCTTGTAGTCATGGATAAGGATTTAAAAGATTGTAAAAGTTCTTGTACGATGAACTCAAACAAGTACTGGACAACTAAGTTTGTTTGTTTGTGTTGATTTCACAAGATCCATTTGGTACAGTTTGCTCATCAGATTGTAAGAATGTATTTGTAAAACTATGCATAAAAATATAGCGTTATTTTCTTCAAGATATGAGCTCTGTACATCACATTTGAACACCCTGCTGCAGTACTTTCAGCCCTACAAGATAGATCAGAGTAAGAAACTAATGCAAGAGAACTCTGCTATATTGCCTATTTCAATCCATTTCAGTCTTGATACTTCTGCTGTGACGGTAACAAATTCACCTTGGTTTACAGTTCTGACATTCCATGAATCAATGCTCTACTTACCCTGCAACCGCAAACTTTTTTTCTCTCTCTCTCTTGGAATGTCAAGAGCTGGACGTCCTTTTGGATTTAATACAGTTATATCATAAACACCAGTGGTACTCATATATACAGGCTCTTTTTCAATTGCTTGTTGGAGACCTTTTAACCTTGAGGGAAGTCATGTTGGCCTTGACTTAATTTAGAGTGCCCACTTGGCCATTTTATGGCATAGCAGAATGTGTTGCCATTTCCCTCTTAGCTTTTCTATAACATATTCATCATAGGTTTCTTCAGGGAATGTATACAGTGAACACTATATCTCACAGTGTCACTGCAATGCACAAGCTCTTTCACCATTGCAACGTAATGATCCATGAAGAAAACCACTTATTAAATATCCTTTGATAAGGAATGAGAGAACGTGCCATCTCAAATAAATTGGTTAATCAAGTGTGGAATTGGTGTTCAAACCATATATTTCAAATGGAAATAGAGATCATAAAATTTAATGTTATCTCACAGTCATAAAAGTAAAAATAATCCCACAATACAGAAAATTAGCACATCACTTCTAATATGCACAAACAACAATAAGTAATAATACAGTGGAGACCTCAGTATTAGGTATTAAGATAGAGGGCATTATTATGTAACCAACTATTTTACACATGTTTATCAATACTATAACCAACTTTAGAAGTAAAATTTAAGCAACATTGTTTTTATAAATATTAACATTTTAGGAAACATAGTTAATATTGACATAACTTTTTAATTTTTCTCTTTATTGTTAAAGGCTTAAGTTATCTAATTTAACCTAGTTTCAATACAATTTCTTGCTTAATCATGGCAATTGGGACTGGAATATCCATCACTGAGTGATGTGGAATCACTTAGCAATAGTAATCACTTGCCAGTGCTAAGCAGGAATCAAGGGTTCTTAAGTGAGGACATCTTGTGACTGGAATTTGCAACTTTCTGCGGCTTTCAACAAGCAAAGTTAACGGGGAAGGTGGTTGAAAAATCGTAAGTCCTGGGGGGCTTGCAAGCAAGCTAGTGGGCAGCTGAGTACTACGAAGTCCAGATGGGTGGGTGGGGTACTTCAGCACCATATGAATATGGGCAGGTGGAGTGCAGTGGCACAAGTATAAGTGAGCAGAGGATGAGATGCTACAACACTACTTCAGTAGTGGCAAGTAGCGAAGGTGTGCTGTGGCACTACACAAGTAGAAAGGTGTGTGCTATAGAATATATGTGAGGTGTTGCAACCAGGTATATACTACAAAGTGCAAGATCCCCAAGATCTGCTCCTCGGGAAAAGAAGCAGTGCAAGTAACTTACAGGAGCAACTTGCAACCCTCTCTGCAGGTTTCCTCACTGACTTTGCTTTTGGAAGCTGGCAGGGAAGGTTGTAAATGGTGATCCAGTGACTATGGGACACTGCAAGTATTCTAAGTTGACAACCACTCAAATCACAATCACGTGATGGTGGGGTTGCTGTGACATCCAGCAATCAGAAGTACCATTTGTTCAGCACCACTGTAACTTAGAACCATCAGTGAATGAATGGTCCTTAACCAAGAAGTAGCTATAATCTTTATAGTCAGTACTACATAAAAAACACTGTACTCAATAATGTACTACTAATATAATCTTTCTGTGTTTGTGATGATTGTGTGTTGGTATATGTTTGTGTGTGTGTGTGTATATATACGTCTCTCTCTCTCTCTTTCTCTCTCTCTCTCTCTCTGTGTCTATAAAAATCAGCCAATGAGGAAGGTGTGCTCCAATTTACTTCTTCCTGCCACTCTAGTAAGACATGTAAACCTAATAAGTATTTTGAAGTAACAGAGTTCCAGATCTGGGTCCCGTTCCCCCCCTCCCTCACAATATCTTAATTTAAAACTGGCAGATATAAATTAGCTTCACTAATTTCCCCAGTACCACATATACTAAGCTAAAAACCAGTTGGATGCCACTGAGGGAATAGAAATAGAAAAAGGCAAAATTTCCTCCCTTAATATACATAATGCGACTTTCATTATTTGAAGCTAGGAGACATGCTTAAAGTCATATGCAGCTCAATATTTTGTTTGGGCACAATATAAAGGTAAGTCATCCAAGTCATTTATACATTTTCCCATGGTAACAAGCTATATTCTCACTCAGTTAGATAGGAGAGTGCTCCTCCAGATCAATACTGGCAGGCAATCCTGAGTTAACTCTTTTTTTATTACCATTAAAAACTACAGTTATATAAATGTCAATATATGAGCTTATTATTCTCTTTCACATTTAAAACTCTTGCCAAAATTAATGTGATTTTTCCTGATTTGCACATTTTAATGGATTCAAATCCCAAGAGATTTCAGAACAGCTGGATGAACAGTGTTATTTTAATTTTAACCACCTAAGAGTTTAGAAAGCCACTGTAATTTAAGGTAATCAATTTCTCATTTCCAGAAACATGATAACATAGAATATCAATGCACTCTCCTGAAACCCACTTCCATATCAGATTGATTCTATTCCCCAGAATGCTAAACTCAAGTCTTCTCATGCTCCTTGAGTTCTGATACTTAGCCAAGGTATTTTATGTGCTTGGATATGAGAGTTGGCTGTACTAGGTAATCTGCTGACATTGCAAATCTCAAATCTATCAGATTTCTTTAAAAATAGTAAGTCATTCTAAGATTTTTTTTTACATTCCGTCATTCTATTTGGGTTTCTTGTATCTGCAAAACAATTCAGTATTTCTATACTTTAATAGGGAAGAATAGACAAGACATTTTGCAAGTAGCTAATTAATAATTATTTAAAAAAATAGTTGAAATGTATTTTTTTATGGTAACCTAGAAACTGAACTTTTGGCTCAGGTGATATTACTCAAATAAAATTAACATTCAAAACAATAATTGTTCTGTTAATATATATTTATATATTATGTTTGTATGCTATATTTTTGTTTTTGGGGCCAAGAATTAAAAACAGCCAAAGCAATATAGGCACTAAATAAATCAATCACATCAACCTAAGCCAGAATGGCTCTCTCCACAGTTCCATTTAGCTTCAAAAGAGAAGCTTGAACAGGAAAGTGTCTTTCTTTTAGTTCACTAATGCAGGCAGAATAATAATATTGGAAAATTACCTTCATATACTTTGCTGCTGAAATAATGTTCTGATGGTATTTCAAAGAGATGCAACACAGTTTTTTCAATTAATTCTGCCAAATCTGCAATAAGACAAAATGATTAAAGCAAGAGTGCCATAAAATAAAAAGCAGAACCAAAGCAACAACTAAATTAAAGCATATAGGTGAGTAAAGCAATTTGAACTGCATGTTTATTCATACTTGCAGAGCAAAAACCATTCAAAACTTACCATCTAGTTTTGTATTCATAATATTCCCAACTTAAATTAAATCTTTAATGGCTTCACTGACAATCTATTCAGTGTAAACTGAAAGGGAAACATTTGTTATGCTTAGATTCTCCGAGGATTGCTTCAGAATATGTCAGACAGTTTTAGCATAAGGAAAACTAGCTGTAATTACATTCACTGTCTATGTTTGTCTACTGAGGAGAAAAGTTTGGCTTTCATTTTGATATAAAGGTCAGCATATTTCAGAGTTTGTGATAAAGAGCTTTAGGTCAGCCATCCACATCTTTTGCATAAAAAGTAACTTTTCAGACAGATTTCTTTGAATTGGGCAAGATTACCTCAAAGGGCAATAAATTCAATATGCATTTTTTGTTAAATGTTATAGGCAATATGCATTCTATGTTAAATGTTATAGGGCAAAAAAAAAAGAGTATGTGCAATGATATTTTCTTTCAGTATAAGCAAGATCCTTTGATTTTCCCATTAATATGGCTTTATTATGAATGGTAGTAACAAAAGTTTGACAATTAGACTGATCTTTGCTTATTCTCATATACAATCGCTAAATCTAATAGATAACCAGGAATAGATATTCATAAAATTTACCAAAGTATTCTATGTTATCATTTTTTAAAAAAAAAATGTGACTATGGACATTGATAATATGGCAAGCCAACTTCATTTTTTAAGAAATATAGGCTCTTTATTTATATAAAGATGTGTGATGTGTTTAATGAATCACCAATCTTTATATATTCTACTGTGAATTGAATGTGGTAGACATAAATGCTAAAGATGTAGATCAGGGGTGTCAAACTCGCGGCATCACAGTGGCATCACATGACATATCGGAATTTTTTTTCTCCTTCGCTAAACTGGGCGTGGGGGTGGCCAGCGCGTGATGCATCCAGGCCGCAGGCTGCAAGGTTGACAGCCCTGATGTAGATGCTCCAAAGCATTTGAAGAAGGCATTTTGTAATAGGCAGAAATGCTAAGGCCTTTTCTTCAAATCATTAAGGCAGCCATATCTTTTACAAGGTGTTTTGAAAACAACAAAACTGCTTTAATCATTCAAATATAAGCACTTGTTTATGTGTTTGAGTTATAAGGCAACTCATCTGATGAGTCTCATTAAAGCCAGCATATACCCTAAAGAATGCTTAAATAGGGAAAAACATTTCATTTCACTTAGGTGACCAAGTTAAATGTAACCTCAAGAATGTCCTAGATTTTTCTTCTGGTTCTCACATTACATAATCTCATAAAAATAATGGCCAAGAATCTGCAGTTTACAATGGATATCCAAATCAAATCAAACTTTTATTAGGATCTATTGGCCAGAAAGTACAATAATAATATACAAAGATTTGTAATGATTAATAAAACTTTAATTACATAAAATATTATTGGAGTAAATGTATTACAAATTGCAGTTTACAATGGGTATCCATATGTTAAAAGACACAGATACTCAGAACAGGCCCTGAAATGGAAGTCATGATTGTAGCCCATCAAGTTTTTGTACTTGAAAAGAAGGAAGCAAATAAGCATTTTCTGCAAATTCAGCAAAACAGAGTTTGGGAGATGGGAACATATCCAATCTATCAAAAGATGGAAAGTAATCAAAATGGCCAAGTTCTGCAGTAGCTCATGCTTCCAGTGTTTTTCAAAAAGGAACTTCAGGCTGAAGAAATTAGCTTTAGAGGTTATATTCTTAGACTTCAGTATGAGGTTACAAGGCAAACTGCCAGCAGCTCTTTTTCCGGTTACTGATGGTTCAATATTGAAATATAACGATTTCTAGCTTTTGCTAA
The DNA here is from genome assembly GCA_032468235.1 of Pseudoxyrhopus heterurus. NCBI lineage: Eukaryota > Metazoa > Chordata > Lepidosauria > Squamata > Pseudoxyrhopus > Pseudoxyrhopus heterurus. Next base: position 6,496 of record JANHJO010002492.1, on the reverse strand, counting down.
TCTATTATTTCTATTTCTATATTTATTCTCACTGAATAATAGGAAAGCCAATCTAAGAATCAGATGGAGAAATAAATCAGGTGCCTCAAATAAGTTAATCTCACCTGTTCTAATGCATTCCCTGGTTTTATTGCTTCACATTTACCGACAAAGAAATAAAGGGAGATTAGTATATAGATTTATTTTAAGCTATTTAGCTCTCATCAGCTAGACATACCCTTCTGGGATTCAAACCCAGGATACTTATATTGTCAGCGTTCCAACGAAGCTTCCCCATTTAGCTTATTAATCAGAGACAAAGTCCATCCAAGGTAAAACTTTTATTGGGAGAACCATTGTTGGCACAAACCAGGCAATCCCGAAACTGATTGTTCAGTTTCGTTTCCCACAAAAGAATTATAAGTCTAACCCCCCATTTACACATCATAAATCGCATTGTCCAATTACTCTTCTCCACTCTGCGCCAATTCTTCTTTTTCCGATTGCCAGCTGCACACCCCCTTCGACTTTGACTCCAGTCAACTATTTGTTATGACTAACTTTCTACTCACTATACACACTTCAACTATTATATAGCAGTTTAGAAGTACCCAGACCTATCTATGGCTTCTAATACTGACATATATATTCGGTAGATGTATTAACCTCTAAGTCACGGGCTCTCCTGGTTTTGTCAGTTATACCAGGGGAGAGATTAAGTGTTTTTGATCAGGGCAACCTGGTCTACCCAAATATGGGATGCAGCATATGGCCCTTGTCCTAAGTTATGCCTACATTTCAGGAGATGGATAAGTTACAGGATGGTTACTACAATCCTGAAATTCAATAGAATTTCTGTTTAGAAGTGTGAAAAATGGGAAACCAGTTTGCATGAATTCTTTAAAAAATAATCATGTAAGTGGATCTGGGAATGAAACATCAACTTCCCCTCTCCCCAAAAATAAAAAGTGAACTCCCAGATATATTATTGAAAAATATGAATAACACCGACAAACAGCATTCAAATACGATATCCCAATTAAGTTGTCACAGAACATTTCATTTTAGAAGCTAAACAATTTTCCTTAAGTTCACAATGTTGCTATATGTAATAATATAATTTTCCTTCGTGCAATTCGGTCTCATAGGGGTTTTCAAGTTTAAAAAAAAAAATTGAAAGAAGGTCTACTTGAAGGATTTCCTAAAAATGCTTTGGCATGCACCATAGGAAAATGCTTGCCTTGTCCAAAATATCCTTACCAAAGCTGGAACACACAATGCCTTAGACAGACGATACTTCTGGTTTGGGTAGGTACATCTGCTTCAGGAATGAGAACCTTGTTGCCACAACAGGGCATTTTTTTTTTCTCGAGGCAAATCTGAGTTACCCTGCATTGGTCCAATATCTATACCAAAAGTGTAATCATTTGGAAAAAGCTAGTCCTTTTTTTAGCATGGCATGTAGGTAAAAGAATAAAAAGTTACCCAGAAATACTTAGTTGATTCAAACTTTCTTTAAAGATGAAAACGCACACAACTTTTTTCAGAATTAGAACTTTCTTTCCAATGTTGCTTAAAGACTGGAGGACTTTGCAGAGATCTCAATCTGAATAGGGTGAGGATGAACACCCACACAGCCCCTGTCAATTACCTCTTAATTCAAATATGACTCTTTCCAAGATTCTCTTAGCCTTCCTAAAGACTCTCAAAACCTACAGTATCTCTGCCAATTGGCTTAGGGCCCCAAAAGAAAGTCCCACCTCCACCCCACTGTGCATCAGTTCTTAATTTACCAATTTTTGTTAATTTTTAATGTTTTAACATTTTAATGTTTTATATTCTTGTTTTTAGGATGTTGTAAGCCACCCAAAGTCACTCGACAGTGAGGTGGACGGCATATAAATTTAATAAATAAATAAAATAAATCCTATAGCCGTTTCAGAGGGCAGATGCTGGAACTCAGAGAAAGGTGCAACTGTTTTAAGAAATTCCTTAGAAGTACTATGGGTGTGCCCATTGCTGGCTCTTAATCACATTTTGCCCTTCAAATCTGGTTTTCTGCACAGTCCTCACATGCATTTATTTCTCAACGAGTATTTCTTTGTCATTTCTTTTATTTGCTGCTGCGAGCAAAGAAATATATCAGCCTTCACATTTTGATGTTAACAAGAGTAAAATCCTTAAACTGTTTTTGTTTGTCATCCCAGGAAAGTCATTTGGATAACTGGTATGACCTATTTTAAACCCAATTCAGTTGATTTCCTTCCCCTTGCAAGTTAATTAATTTTAAAAACCAAAAGTTACAGTTTTCATATATATTTTTTATTAAATAAATGTTTTCCCTGAAAGGGCTTACATATTTTTATAACAATCAGGCTACACTTGATTGACATTATTGAAGGCAAAGTGTAGGCTGGTGCTATACTATGAACACACAAATTAGTGGTGTGCACACTGTACTCTAACGTATTTTGAAAGCTTGCCTAAATACACTTTTAGAACTGCTAGACAAACAAGAGGATTAAAAATAGAAATGTGCTATAATGCAAGCCTTACATTAAGGATATTTTTCTTATACAATCAGAACTTGCACATGGAAGGGATACCATTCAACAGGCTAACGGGTGCATCCAGTTTTGAGAAGTATAAATTGGAGCCACATTCCCAAATTGGGCAAGGGCGGCTAAAAAGTAGGTGGGCCCAATTCAAATTAAATAAATTTAGACTCACCCACAAAGATTTATCCCCACATACACACTCAATCTCCACGATATATATGTATGCATATATACTTATACACTAGCTCAAAGGATGATGAGAAAGATCAAAGAGCAAAAGAATAGGCCAAGGTATGAAAGGAAACAAAGAACAAGGTAGTGAATAAGGGATATGGAAAACCAAGGAACAGGGCACAAAACATGGCAAGGAAAAGACAGCAAAACACAGCACAGTGTGAGAGAAGGAAGAGGAACAAGAGGAAACAGCAGCGGGAGCGAAAGAAGGCAGTAGTAGACTAAAGGTCAGGTGTGAAGTCCAGCCCACAGCAAAATTAAGATGGTAGATATGTAAGAGATAGGGAGTGTGTGTGCAAAGTTGCCTTGGAGGGCCTTTCAAGTCCCAGGTTTTGCACTTTGGTTCTATCAATTCTCCCCTTGTAGGTTTACAAGCTTGTATGTTTATCATTTTGGTGTAGTGGTTAAGATGCTGGCTTAGAAACCAGGAGACTGTGAATTCTAGTCCCACCTTAGCATGAAAGCTAGCTGGGTGACTTTGGGCCAATAATTCTATTTCAGCTCAATTCACCTCACAGGATTGTCACTGTGGGAAAAATAGGAGGAGGAAGAGAACTTACACATGTTCACCACTACTGGCAAGCTATTTATAAATAAAGGCCGGATAAAAATATAATAAAATAAATAAAGGCAAGGCAACCAAGCTCCTGGCTACACTGGAATCAATGCAAGCAGCAGGATGAAGCTGGCAGAAGAGATCAAATTAGTAGGGACAGTTCATTTTTTTCATTTTTTTGATACTACTACTCTGGATATGTTTCACTAAACTCTTTTCATTTTTCTCTGCAGCCAAGTTTTAAAAGTGAAAGTAAATCCAGCTGCGCTACTTGCTTCTTGCTCCCTCCCCTCAAAACTCATAATGACACAAAGCAAATCCTTATGCATCCTATGATTGACCCTGGAACAGTTTCCCTACAATATCTGGAGTGGCAAAGAAGTGAACCTGCATCTTCTTCATAAAACAGAAGATCTATCAACCATAGATCTACATCCTTCCCAACATAATACTAACCTCCAAAATAAATTTCCATCAGATAAGTAACATTTGGATATAAAGACTTCCTCTTTAAAATTCTACAGGCATATGATGCTATGTTGTGAGAGCTATTAATATAAATGAACAAAGAAAAGTTACTGGTTTTGGATAAAAATATGGAATTATGGACTATAAAATACATTTCTGACTCCTTTTTCAGCCTCCTTTTTCTTGATATTTAGGAGATTCATAAAGGTGCATCTCTTTTGCCAGGGCTTTTTTTGTTAATCAATTTCAGTATTAACTGTGATATTGCTTTTAATTTTTTTCACATTTTGTTTTTTAATTTTTAAATCCTGTTGGTCTCCTTGAATTTTTACCTGAAAAGAGTAATTGTATATAAATAAACAAAGAAATAAACTTACTGGCTCCACTTACGACATCTGGTTTCTTTCGCATGATTTCACAAAACTGCCTTTGAACATTTTCAAGCCATCCCGTCTGTTTATTTGGGTTTTTTAATACAGATAAAAGTTTGCTAACATCGTCATCTGAAACAAAGATGAAAATACCATTGCAATTCTGAAAGTGGTAAAAAGGTCTCTTGCTAGGACTATTCTGCTGTCCTGAAATTTGAAAAGGGGTTCCAGACCATTTAAACAATTACTTTAACTGTGCAATCAGGTCTAACTTGAAACTGGGAAAGTACAGCTATAATTATCAAAGTTTTTTTTTTAACCAAGTATCTCCAATAAACTGAAAACAACAGATAAGTTTCAAAAATGGAAAGAAGGGTATATAACAAAGGCAGAATTTCCAAATAACCCAAATTTGCAAGGAAAGAATTAGGAAACTTAAGGCTTAGTATGATTTAAAGCTTGGGTGTCCAACTTTTTGGCTTGCCTGGGCTACAACGAGTGAAGAGGAATTGTCTTACGCCAATATAAAATATTTAGTATAGTTAAAGTATATAAATGACAAACTAGTTTTTTTATCTTTTTTTAACTATCTTGTGGGGCTGCATTACTTACTACTTGTCCAGGACTATAGGTTGGATAGACCCAATTTAAAATTTGCTAAGAATGCCAAAAATAACAGAAAAGGATCCTTTGGACACATGCAGAAAAAGAGGAAAGTTAAAGTAAGAATTAGTCCACTGTTTGCAGAAGATGGCAAGATGGTGACAGGCAACAGGAAGAAGTCTGAACTGCCTACTCCCCACCTTACATCTGGTAATGACAGCACCATTGCAAGCATGATGTTATCATCAAAAGTCAAGTTCAATGCTGGTATGACTGATAGAATAATTTCCTATCGAAGGCATGAAAGTCAGTGTGTTTAATTCGGAAATGAAAAACACTCAAACTCCTTTCACATGAAGTTCAAGAAAGCGGTCCAACTCTAGCAACTGGAATTAGATTGATTTTTCACCTACACGTAGATGACAAAGAAGTTATATTCTGTACAAATATTTACTCCAAGACCTTGATATAATACTTAGTCACTGTGAAATCACCAAAGAATAAAATATGTCCTCATGGAAATGAGCATTGATTCTATGACAAATATATGCTAAATTTATTCAGGAGATCATAATTGGGGTTTTGGGATTTCAGAGTTAGCCATTTGTCCCCTATAATTATTCAGAGAGATATGCTAGCTTTTCTAGGTAATGTTATAGTATTCACAATTAGGATTATTCAGATAGTTGCAAAATGGCATGTCCTTATCTGTCAAGCTTTACACAGGGGCAGGAATATATGGCTGTTCTCCAGAACCAAAACCTGCATTCATAATAGCAGAAGCTTCACTGGCTGAGTGCAACTGGATAAGAAGCTTTACTGCATGCAAGCAAGAAGAAAATGCATATGCTTACCTGCCTGTCTACCTATCTACCTAGAGACTGGCCTATTGCAGAACATAACAATCAGGTTGTACATATCAATCATATCCCTTTCCTATTACCCTTTCGAATCAATGGATCTATGGCCATCCTTTACTGTGAGTCTGGCAGGTACTTGCTCAGTGTTTACACAATACTTCTGTCCAGCTCAGATACTCACCAGCTTCAGCCCTTGCACTTCCATGCACGTGAGTACTTTTCTCATATTACTCAACTTAGATATCACTTCCCCTAGTTTCTTTTTCCATCCCAGAAAACATTTAGCATTCTGTAGTTATTGAGAATGTTTATTCTTCATTTAATTTGGGCTACTTTTGAGAGGTATTCCCTCCCAAGGCTGATTCTACTTCTACAAAAATCTAAGGTTCCTCTAAGCATATAAAAGCGATCATTTTGCTTCCTTGGGGCCTGTTTTAGCTGCAGTCCGGATGAAAAGCTGTCACCTCATACTGTATTTCACTGATAGATGTCATAACCCCCTATGGGAGTCATTATAAAGGCTATCTATCTATTCATCTTTGCAATCTGACAAAATATTTACATAGCTGCTTCCAAATATCAAGTAACTAAAATGCTATCCACATAATTACAAATCTGATACACACTGAGGGAGGAAAGCATGGCATATCAATACAACATGCTGCTAATGCATGCAGATTTGAAAGGAGAAGACTTCTGGATACATTTAAATGAGTAAAATGTAGTAGAAGAGGGACTTTTGAATTTGTTTTTACATTTATACTATCTGAGATAGTTTGTTTAAGGTAATGGTAAAGGTTCCCCTCGCACATCTGTGCTAGTCGTTCTCGACTCTAGGGGGCGGTGCTCATCTCCGTTTCAAAGCCG
>JANHJO010002491.1:59967-75157 GCA_032468235.1 Pseudoxyrhopus heterurus | reverse complement strand
AGGAGAATGTGGTCCTTTAAGTGGTTTAGGAAACAGGTTCGTGGCAAGATCAGTGGGAAAGGGAAGTTGATCATCTAACGCTAAAGAATCAGGATTCGGGAACCTTGGCAGAACTAGTTTTCCAAGGCTACATCAATAGCACTTAGACGTATATACCGCTCCTCAGTGCTTTAAGCACTGAGTGGTTTATAACATCAGCATATTGCCCCCAACAATTTGGGTCCTCATTTTACCGAAGGATGGAGGGCTGAGTCAATCTTAAGCTGGTCAGGATCAAACTGCTGGTAGTCAGCAGAATTAGTTTGCAGACTGTATTCTAACCCCTGCACTACCTTGGCTTGAAATAATGTTTCTTTTTATATATATCTGTAAAGCCTCCAATTCCACATTTTTTAAAAAGGACATGCAATTTGTAAAATAAGGCACAAAATATGTAATTTCAGATACAGAACCAAGGATTTTGTTTGGGAGATTCTAGAATGGTTCAATTCTGGTTTTTCTTTAATGCAAATAAATGAAAGTTTAAATGACAGCAGGATGCCCCACTTCATTCACAATTGCAAAATTATACTAAAATTTGTGGCTGACTTATGAGAGAAACAAACAAGAAAACATACCTTCCCAGAATGTAGTACTTATGAACCAACAGGATATTATGTATTTTTTGTTCATGTCAATTTGGAAATAGTTCTTGCCTAACTCTGAACATTACCAAGGCAGAAATGAGAAATGGGATTTGCTAAAACATTAATTCACAATGAAAAAGGCTGGTTTATTTTTTAGCCATCAGCAAACATAATTGCTCCAAAACTTGGATGGACACCAGGGAAAGGAAAACAAGTTTGATTAAATGTCATGAAGTTGATATTGATTCTTAGTAATTACATAGTGTGTTCTAGATTTTCTCTAGTATTATCTTCTTTAATCTAGAGGTCTCTTAATGATGATTTCATTGCTGTTGCAATTGAATCCATTCACTTGCTGCTGGTTGTCCTTTCTACAAAAGCTTTAGGATTCAAGTGTTCACATTTGGTAATTTGAGCTGGTCATTTGTGCCTCAGTGAGAACTGAATGATTTGTTCTAGTTGTTTATTTTCCTTGCTATCATAGTATTCTCAAGAGTCTTAAACAGCATCCAAAATTATCAATATTTTATCTATCCCGCTTCTTCAAAGTCCAACATCTGCTTTCATGCTATGACACAAGAAAAATGCATATCTTCACATTTATTAAAAGCTATAATTGGGGTTCATTCACTTCCCTCATAAGATTATGGTGCCAGCTGTTTTGCCACTAATGCTGTGTTGCCATTATGCTGGCAAGGATGGTCATCATGGTGTCAATGCAACAAGTTTCTGCTGGATGATAGATGGCTCATCATCAGATCCATTTGGAAGAATAAGAGAAATAGGGTTTTTGTTAAAGAGGACAGCAACAGTAAACTTAATTTTCTTTCCTTGGTTAGATTTTGGCCCCATAGGTAGAGGTCATTGAGGCATCCACACAGAGCGGGGCGACGGGGTGGGGGATGAAAAACCAGCCCAACATTTTCAACACAGCTGGGGTTTTGTTTGTTCAGAAAGCACAGATCAATTCTTCCATCCATTTGGTAGGAATGGATGAATGGAATGGGAGTATTCCACCCATTTTCTCAAATCAGAGCTTGGGATTGACACCTGCTTTGTTATTTAGAAATGTAAGTAGTCAAGAAGTGTCTGCAAAAAAAGTGAGAAATCAAAGGGGAGATTTTATGGCTCCTTGGATTAAATGCTCGGCTACTGGCTCAACTGGATTCCAGGCTGCTGCAACCCAGAATAAGTTCAACTTAAAGATGCTGAAGAATGCCAGGAACATCTCATCATCACAATGTTCAACAAGGATGCAATCTGATAAGCTAAAATTGCTTCCAGTCTAAGGAATTCCTCTACCCCCATAGACTCGGGTCCTGAACTGTCTTTCCCACAGTGTCTGAGGAAAAATCTCTGGGTTCCTCATTGCTTCAGTTCCACAACTCATCTAATGTTTGTGTTCAATTCTTTAGTGCTGGGATAAGACCCAGTGACTTCTGCGTCTATAATATGGGGGGGGGGGGGAGCGTGTGGAGACTAGAGGGTGGTTTCACTGCCCATATCTTGTGGGTGCTGTCTCTCGGTGTCGGTGTCTTCATAATTGGATCCCATCTCTATCTTCACCTGGGGTACGGTACAGATGGGGCTTCGAGAATAGCTAAAGGCAGGAGAAGATGGGCAGGAAATCTTCAAATGAAGTGTAATACTACAAGAAAGGCAAATAAATTGGAATTAGGAATCTTATCTCAGTCAAGAAGCTGCAGTCAAGCAATTAAGATCAATATTATTTCTTTGCCCTTTATTTTTCTCTAACCTGTCAAGCAAAGATGGTGCCACGGCATAGGAATTAAGCATTTTCTCTCACTTTCCAGATTAATTTTAAATTCCACTTTTACTCTGGGACGGTGTAGTAGGACATTTCTCATCTCTTTCTTGCTACAGTATTCATATTTTACAACCATGTTTTTCACTTTTCCTAATGTTCTCAATCTCCTTGTGAAACAGTGTGGAGTAGTAATTAAAGGTACCAGGGTAGAAACTAAGAGCTTGTGAATTCTAGTCTTGCTTTGAACCAGTTACTCTCTCAACCTCAGGAGAAAAGCAAGGAAAAACCACTTCCGAAGTGTGGCCAAGAAAACTGCAGGAACTTGTGCAGACGGTTGCTGAGAATCAGAACTGACTCAGAATACTCCCTCCTTATTTTTAAAGCATTAATTTCTAAAAAATAGCTACGTTTTACAACATATCAAAACTAACAATTCTTTTATTATGCTTTAGTGGATGGTTGTCTGCTTTAATAGAAGGCTGGAGTTGAGTCCTGAAAGAGGAGAATTATTCATACCCAACTGCTAGGATTGGGGCAATGAATAAAGAAAGAAAAGAGAAAAACAGAACGGGGGCTGGTGAAATGATTGCTTTAAAGTGAGCACACATAAGTCTTCACTAACAGATATCCTTTTACTAAATAGCTACATATATATGCAAAAATTATATGCCACACTGCAAGTTTCATCAGATGGTGACTTACAATTCATTCTGAGAGAAGCCAAACCCAACTATTGGTACATAGATAGCCAGTGTCCACATGTTTTGCCTATTTGAGTTGCACCAAATATATAATGAACTACTTTAATTAAAACATTCTTTTTGTGATTCAAAGTCAGTTTTTGACTTTTGGTGACCACCTGAAGCTGCATTTTTCTTGGCAAGATTTTCAGAAATGGTTTGCTTCCTTCTTCTCCTTCCTCCTTGCTGAGAGAGAATGACTGGTCCAAGATCACCCAGATGGCTTTGTGCCTAATGTGAGACTAGAACTCACAATTTCCCAGTTTCTAGCTTGACGCCTTAATCACTACCCCAGACTGGTACTCAAAGCAAATTACAAAACTTTATACTTTGGGCATAAAAGTAGATTTTAACACACACACAAATTGGAGGACTAGCTTGGTGCAGTAGACCTTAAGCTAGAAACTGGGAAACTGCAAGTTTTAATCCCAAGAGAATCAGATTGTGAAAAGCACAATCAGCACTGACTTGAAAACACAAAAAGAATGAAACTAAATAGAGATTGTAAATATAAACAATGTTATTGCAAAACAAATTTCTATAACTTAATAACTAAAATAAGACAATGTTGATAGTTTTTAGCATCCTTGTGCTTCTGCTAATAAAGGAAGCAGGATTCATAAATGTAAGATTCAAAAGTCTGGGTTTGACAATCATTCCTGAGTCAAAACTTTAAAAAATGTTTGAATTCCTCTAGGTTACTAATTTAAGAACCCCCATTTTAAGCTAAACATAGTTGACAACTGACATAACTGATTGCTTTTACTGTAAAATTTTTAATACCTACAAACCTCTTGGTAAATTTGAGAGTTGTAAAATTAAAACCAATGCAAACTCAGTGAAATACATTTGTTACCTGTGATCTGGATCAGAATTGTTAGGGGAGGAATCAGAATGCAAAACTCCAACTGGAAGATTCTTCTCCTGGAGAGAAATAAGATGCACGTGAAGCTGAAAAGGGAAGGCTGAAAAAGGCAAAACCACTTTGCCATAAACTTCCTTTTCCTGCATCCTCTGTGTCACTTAGAAGGAAGATTTGAAGGGAAAGGAAATTAATCCGTGGCTGCACAAAAGCTTAGATCAACCAAGGCCATGCCCAAAGCCTGAAAAATCAATAGCCCAAGACTCTCAGGATGTGACAATGTGTTGAAAGAGGAAAGACAGCAAGGATTGAAACATACGGGAACAGTTACATAACTTTCAAGCTCAGTCCACTCTTCTGAGTTTTCTTCCTTTCATTAACTGGCCTAGGGCACAGCCACTTGAACGTTCTCCTTAGGAGCCGTAACTGGAACAGCTGGAACCAGTAGCATCTGCATCAAACTGCAGTGCTGCCAAAATTACAGCATGCAATGAAATAAACATCTGATGCAAATACATAAGTTGGCACATTTTTGAATGCCCATGACCAGAGGATCTTTGGTTTTCAACTCTCCCATGGTTTTCCCTAAGATTCGTGTGACTCATCATTGGGTAGAAGTTTTCAATATTTGAACCTGATTGGAAGGTGTACCACACAAAGGATTTACAGGAACCTGCATGCTGCCAACCCATTAGAAAACAAATTGGAATAGGTTAGTTCTAGTATTGCTCTAAATCATATGTCACGTAGAAGCAAGTTAGGGTTAAGGTTATGAATAAACATCAACTACCAACTAGCTGAATTAGTAATAAAGAATGCAGCCTCGGGGGGTCCAACTGCAGCAGTGAATATATCAGCAGGCCGGCACACAGTTTGACTCCGTTTCCATGATTCTTGCGTGGAGAACAAATTTCCCAAATTTGTTTATGGTTGTGTTAGCAGTTAATTTAGCGTCTTGGTAAAACTTGAGTGTCTTACTTACTGGAAAAACAATGGATACTGTTTGGGGGTTGAGGCAAGGCAGGTTCCAGTGGGACTGCTATAATAGAGGGAAACTTGGGCTGGGGAAAAAGACAATGAGCAACTCCGTGGACAGGCAGCCTCAGTCTGGGCTGGATCCTTGGGTTCCGAAGCGGAGGCCAACATTGGCAGGCCAGGCGGAAGATGCCTATGCAGCTGCCCAGTCCGAATACTTTCTGGAATTAATTCAAAGATCGTATGATTTAAGCTATTTTATCCGGTATGTGAGTACCACACACTTAATAAAAATATTTATTATGAATACATGAAAATAATGCAGTAATTTCTAAATAAAGTGAAAGGTAATGTCTTCTTTGAGTCAGGCTGGTTGAGTCCATGTTGTTTGCTTGCTAAGAATTTTGTCGTGGCTTTCTTCCAGGACTTTTCTCCCTGATTTTCTTGTGGTCTCCTGTCCAAATATTAACCAGGATTGACCCTCCTTAGCTCTTTCAAGATTAGCTGAAGAGGGTTGCATGCCACTGTCTTGCTCTGGCAATTCAAAGTGCAGGGTAATTGCAAAAACAAATACCAGTGACAGTTTATTTGAAACAAATGCATTCTCCAAAACATTTTAAATGCAAATTGGGATATATAAACTTTACAGAAGAGAAGCAAGAAGTGAAGTTTCAATTCCATTTGCCAAGACACCAACCTGCTCACTCTTTTGGAATACTGTGAGGCACACTCAACCCCTCCTTTAGGACACCCATCTCCAACGTTTCGGCTTTGCAGACCGGCAGGGGTGGAGGAGATAAAACGGTTCAGTGTGAGTGGCAGGTGTGTGCGCCTGCAGCTCCATTTGCACAAGTGATGGGCACTCGTGCATGTGCATGAAGCCCCACCTGAACACAAATGGAACTTCACGCATACCTGAGAGTGCCAGCCACTTGCGCAAATGGAGCTGTGCACGAGCACTTGGCTGCTGTTTGCGCGGCACAGTATCAGGTCACGGGCCGGGGGGTTGGGGGCCCCTGCTCTGGGACATGAAATGGCACAAATGTTCTGTCCATCCGACACACTTCACTTGTTAGGCAGATTGGCAATTTTTCTATTATTAGTAGATTGTACACTGTTGAATAGAATCACCCCTTCCCTCCCCAGGGTTTCTAACACACCTCATCAGGGTGCTCCTCCTCGGTTCTCTGGCCTTTCTTTTTCTTTTCTTTCTTCTTGTCATCCACCTTCTCTTTTTCAGGAATAATGTTATCAATCCAAGCCAGATCGTGCTGGGAAAAGACAAAGTCCAACATCTTCCGGACTAAAATTAAGGCTAAAATCTGGAAACAACATAAAAATAAGTATCTAAGGTCACAATAGAGAGACATTTCTACAAGTCCCTTAGCTAGGCTGCAGCCATCACCCCCAAGCTGCTACAAACGTTCTCCAGCGGGTGCTGGAAAGGAAGGAATTGTGTGGTGCCCAGGAGGAAGGGCGAGATTCATTACGCTGTACTCAAAATAAGACTTGAGTTGGCCCGGAAGCAGGAGAGAAAGACGACTCCTCATTTGTCATGCTGAGAGATTGGACTCTCCTGCGGCCGCCACCACTGATTAGGGTTATATCTCCATATCCAGTGCAAAGGATTGCTTGCTGGGGAAAGGATGCGGGGGCTTTAGTCTTTCATTCTTAACAGATTTTAGAAGAAGTTAGTCTCTGGTAGGCAGCTCAAAAGGAGCCTGATACACCTTTTCTGGCTAAGAGGTTTTACGAAAAGGCACAGACTTTTCATGAGCTGCAGCTAACAGTATCTTAGGAGGCTCCACAAACAAATGGAGACGCCTTAAAAGCAGAGCCTCCTGCAGTCTTGCAACACATCCTACTTGTTAGTATAGAACAAGGTTGCCAGGAAGCTAGCAGCCTCTACCACACTGGTCCCCATTTGGGCTGGGTGGGGAGGGGGAAGAGAAGAAATGGTTCTGGGTGAGCAGCAGGTGCGCACGCTCACACCCGCAGCTCCATTTGCGCCAGCAGCGGGCATTCACGCGCGTGCATGGAGCTCCATTTGTGTGAGCGGTGGGCGTGCCCTTGCCTGCCATTTGCGCTGCCAATTGATTCTGAGCAGGCTGTGGCCCAGTACCAGGCTCCAGCCCAGCATTGCATCCCATTGCATCACCTTGGCCAGGCTCCTCTGCAAAAAACAGACAGGAAAGTTGGGTGCTGCTGGGCCTGGAACTGGGTGAAGTCCCTTGGGGTGGTTGGATGGGAAGTGGGCCTCGGCTGTAGCTGCCCTCCATGTGCTGCTCACTTCTGCTGGCCAGCTTTGGAGCAGGCCGAGGCTGGGAGAACCTGGTGGGATGGGGGGAGTGGGAGATGGGGGGGGGAATGCGGCAGTCTCCCTGCAGTTGGTCATGAAGCTGAAGAAGGGCAGGGCCATTTCAGCAGCTGTAACTTTGAAAGTGGGTTGTAAGTACCTTTTGGAGGATCTGTTGAAACTTCAGTCACAAAGCAACCAATCATAAGTTTAGGATGACCTGTACTGGATGTTTATAACCCATATTTTGTAAGCCTAATGATTTGTACAGATGGATCCATAATGTGTCAGGTGTTTCTAAAACAGGCTTTAGGGTCCACACAGCACACTGTTCGTCAACCCTAAGGGTTGTCCTTCTGTCTGCAAAGTAGCTCTTGTTTTGTTTTGCTCTACTATATTTAATTGAAAGTGGGAGACCTTTAATTACTTAAGAGTAATCAAGGTTCCTGGACCAGGAATGGAGAGAAGCAAGTTCTGGTCCTCCTTTAGGTCAACTGGGTGATGTTGGGACAGTCCCTCCTCCTCAATCCCAGAGTTGGAGATGAAGGTGCCTTAGAGACCAAGTGGGGTCATGCTGAAAATGGTGGACTATGAGCGAACTCAAGCCCTCCCTCAACCACAGATGCTCCCTTCATGAACATGGCTTCCTCTTTCTCAGTCCTAGACCAGAAAGTAGTACCGACCTGCCTTGAGTTAGCTGGCATCCATAACCTTCAATCCTGCGTCAGGCTGCTGATGACTGATTTAAGGGTGGATCACCACCAAAGAACACATTGTTTGGACCAAGATTTATAAGTGGCCCCAGAGCAAGTTTTGACATGATACGGAGGTGCCTACCATCACAGGGAAGATAATGGCTGCCACTGTGGATTTCAGGATCCAGAGGATGGCCAAGCAGATAATCTGAGTGGTAGTGAACAAATGGATTTTTCGAAGGGGCACGTGACGCAGGTAGGCATAATCTGGTTGGTGCTTGGCCGGCATCAAGAAGAGTTTGCAGCGCTCCCAAAACTATTAAAAACCAATGAAATATTAATACTGGTTGCAGGGAAAAAGCACTGAAAAGAGATAGAAGCAGATGTTATTGCCAACTGCATCTAAGTGTATTAAAACAGGATTTTTTTACCAAGAATATCCCAAGGCTTAAAAATGGCAGCCATATCAGTTCAACACTACCCACACAACACATATAAAAAAACACAGGCAGAGCTTTGATTGTGCTCTCCATTGTGTTGCCATCTTGATCTTTTGCTCATATCCTGCTGAAACGCTGCTGACCGCTATAATTATTTCCCTTAAACAAATGACGCTAGGGAATCAACTTCTATAAGGCACTTAACACTCTCTACTTTCTTACCATGTTGTGTGGAGTTGAGGTGTACCGTAATGTCTTTCCGGACTATGTCAGAAGTGGGGTTTATGAGCTGTGAGATTAGGGGAGGAGCCCTGTCATGCACACACAATGCATAAGGTCAAAATCCTGGCATACTGACTCTGCATCTCATCTGGATGGCTGACAAAGCTCCCTTCTCTATTCACTCTGACTGTAGGACTTGCAACCAGCGGTGATTCCAAACGAGAAAAAGTCTCACTGGTGCATCTGATACCTATGCTCCAAAAAATACTGGGAAAATAATCCAGATTTTTCAAGGCTCATACGTATTATTTAAATCTATGACCCTTTTCAGGTTGAATTCATACCCAGTTTTGAGATAGATATAACTTTGTTTAACCTGCCATCTGCCATACTTCCCTTCTCTTGGACCTCTTATCAGATTCCAGTGCGATTAACAATTGTATCTTCTGGAACATTTACAAACACTGGTTAGGTTCACAAATTGCACATAACCATGTGTTTTGTTATGGGGATATTGCAATATGTGAAATCAAGCTATTGTAGTTTTAGTTATGTGTGAACTAAACAACTATTTCTTATTTAGTGAACTATGGTTTTAAAATCTCCAATTTTGTAGAAAGTATGAATCTAGCCACTGTTTTATGCAGCTCTTAGTTGGCATAATTTTTTTTCTTGAAAAAGTAGATTGTGTCTTACATGAATGGTCTACTGGATGACCCCTTTCTAAGGAAGACAGATATTGTTGTACTGATTATGTGTTTTAGTTACACTACAACTAGAGAAGTGCAAAACCCTCTATGTAGCTCACCTGAACCCTCATTATTCAGAAACCTACTGTCCAGAATGATGACTAGTGCCTGGGTTCATCTGGTATCGTGCCCTCGTTATTTCCAGGTCCAATTAAAAAGGGCTCGAGAGGAAACAGATCACCTGGACGTTTAGCTGTACATCTTTGTCCCTGGCTGTCCAAGTCAGGCTGTCAAGTTGCCTCCCAGTGTTGGAGGCTGTTCAGGCACAGATGATGGAGAAGCACAGGCTTCAGCTCGACTCTGGCAAAGCCGAGTGGCTATGGATTGCAGGGTCTTCCAGAGACCCCCCATCCTTAACTCTGGACTGGACAACACTGGTCTGACAGAGAGAGTTGGTAGACAAACCGGGGCTCTTCCTGGAGACTCATGGCTCCCGGTTGAAGAGTAGGTGGCAGCCGTGGCCAGGAGAGCCGGTTGCACCTGTTCCTGGATCGGGAGAATCTGCTAATGATCGCTTCTTGTAAAGAGCGTAGGCAGCGGCCTTGAAGGGCAGAAGAAAAAGCTGCTACCATCGTGGTTAGATAAACAGAATTTGACTCCTTCGAGATATTGGTTGGTTTCTTGAAAGGGGCACTGTGGCTCCCAGGGGTCCTTTCCAATTTTGTCTCACCCTCTTCCACCATGCCTAATTAAAGAACAGGAAGAAGCCCAACCTGGCAAGGTGGCTTCTTGCCTGGAAATGCAGTGGTGGCCGACGGCACAAACGCAAAGCTCCCAGCAGAAGCCCCTGGGTGCATACCTGAATGCCATGGAGCGAGGCCACTCCCATGTAGAGGAAGATCCCGTACAGGACTGGCAGGGGGATATACTGTGGCAGAGAAAGCAAGCAGCCAGTTAAAGGACACACACATATTGCTGAGTTGTCAAAGGTGAACCTGCTTTTCAGAAATCAGCTACTTAAAACTGCAATCGGATACAGGTAGTCCTCACTAACTGACTGCCTCATTTAGTGACCGTTGGAAGTTACAAGTTTGCTTAACAATCAAAGGAGAAGTGAGCTCATCAATCCATTGTGGTCACATGGTTTCCACCTAGCAACCATGGCACTTACTGATCAAGTTGCCAATCCCCGTTGTAGTCACTAACTAAGGACTATCTGTACTACACGGGATGAATTTTATTCTGAGTAAATAGCTATTAATCTTGCCTGTCATTTCAGGTGGTGGTTTAAAATTTCTGGGCCATTTGCTAGGTCCACTTCATGAGGCTTTACCTTGAGAATAGGTGCCAGGAAGACCGAAATCCCAGTCAGAATGAAGACAACGATCCCTGTGACTCTCTGCTCCCTGTTCAAGATCAGAATAAAGAGATGGAGTTCTGCCATTGAGTGCAATGTTTACATATTTTATTAGATTCCCAGGTTTAATGACACCTTCCTGCATGCCTGATGTTGAAATACCAGACATTAGGAGCTGCGGTGGCGCAGTGGTTAGAACGCAGCACTGCAGACTACTTCTGCAGACTTGCCGATCAGCAGTTTGGCTGATCGAATCCCACCAGGCTCCAGGTAGACTCAGCCTTCCATCCTTCTGAGGTCGGTAAATTGAGAACCCAGATTGTTGGGGGCAAGAGGCTGATTCTGTAAACCGCTTAGCGAGAGCTGTAAAGCACTGATAAGCAGTACATACTGTAAATCTAATGCTATTGCTACTATATGCTATCCCAATATTCCATGGTGTTTGTTCCAGAAGAGCTGCAGAGTTCAGCCACACAGAGTAGAAAACAAAGCTGCAGCGATACCTATTTTCACCCAATCCTTATGCTGCTCTGCATGGGGCAGCAACATCCCCTTCTCTGCTTGGAGCATCTCTCTAAACGGAACCCTGGAGACAAGGAGGCTGTCATAGATGCCTCTTGGGCTGCGGGGAAGTTCCCTGGAGAGGAAGGCCGTGAACGAAAGCACGGCTGGGCTTTGCCATGCCTGGGGGCTTTCCTACCCTGGGGGCTGGGGTAAGAAGCCCTGGGAGAGATGGCTGTTATTGTGCCTGCCACTATCTGTGATTATGTTTATTAGTGATTAGTTTTAATTTTATGTTAGCTGTTCCAAGTTGTTGTGAGATGAATAGCTATATAAATTGATTTAAATAGTTATTCCACTTTTAATAACTCATCTGCAAATGGACCTAATACTTCTGCTTCCTAGTTTCCTCATATAAATGACTGAAATTATGCCACCACATTTAGTGTTTCCAATAGCTTATATCATAAATCTAATGCACACATAAAATAAAAATGCCATTAGAAATAAAAAAGATATCAACAGAATATTCAGATTCCCTATTTCAACAATTGTTCCCAAATTTCACAATGTTCCTCATGTTGGGGATGGGGAACACTATTCCAGAGTGGGGGGTCTTGGTTGTTTTCCTGCAGTCGTTTCATTGCCCAACCCAGGTAACATCATCGGTGCTAGCAAGAACTGGGGTTTGCTCTCAAGTTTGTGTCCTAGTGACTTGCCCTGTCAGTGTTGATATTTTTACTTTTGGCTTGTTTGGCAGTTCCTTGATTGTTTACTTCTTGATCTGATGTCAGTCGTGGCCGTCCACAATGCAAAACACAGGATGCTACAGAAAGGACTCCACTGCAACACAGGTGATGCCAATCACCTGGAATTTTTTGCAGCCCTAGAAGGAGCACTCAAAACTATTGGAATTCCCATAGAGGTGCAAGAAAACATCAAAGAAATGGTCTTTATGCAACGGCTAGAAGACACAGTACTTCCACAAATATAACCCACAATATGGAACATAGTAAAAAAAAAACCAATTAGAAAACACCCACAGAACCTCAACAACATTTTCAAAGCAATCCAGTTTACCAGAGAAGAAGAAAACAACTCACTACCCTTCCTGCACATACTGGTCAGCAGAGACCACAATGACACAACTAGAAACACAAGTGTACAGAAAAAACCATCCACACCAACCAAGTGCTCCACTACCAAAGCAACACCCCAACCTCCCACAAGAGAAACTGTGTAAGAACTTTAATTAGAAGAGCACAAACTCTCTGTAGCAACCCCGATCAACAGAAAGAAGAAAACGGAGCATATACAAGTTCATTCCAACAAAATGGATATCCATGCAACTTTATCAAAAGGTGCCTGACCACTCATCCCAATATAGCACAACCAACACAAGCCTTAAAAAGAATAACACGCTCATACACAAAGAACATCTCAGAAACCACTAACAAACTACTACAATGACATGGGATCAATGTGGCACACAAGCCAACTGAAGTCCTTCAAAACATCCTAAGCAAACCAAAAGACCCAACAACCCCACAAGAAAACACATTACATACACTGTAATGACTGCAACAACCACTATGTAGGACTAACAGGCAGAAGACTGGTAGAATGCATCCATGAACACCAACTAGCAGTCAGAAGACATGATGAAAACTTTTTAATTTCACAACAGGTGGATAGGGGTTAGGGTTAACAATATTTTCAGTTGGGAAACCCTGACCATCCTGTATAAAGCCAACTCCAACAATGCCAGGGAATTTCTAGAAGCCTGGCACTGTGACAAATTACCCAAGGAGAGATGTGTGGACATAAATAATATCTATAGACTATGCAAAAGAGACAATCAACAAGCCAAAAAGCCCTATGCACCTCTCCACCAGCTATCAGCACCCAGATGAGCACAGATTAACACCAAGATTAACATCAGACCAACAATCAGGTAGTAAGCAATACCCCAATCAAGGAACTGCCAATCAAGCCAACAGTAAACAGCCCAACCAAAGAACTTCTAAGTCCACCCCCACCAACACTGACAGGGCAAGCCATAGAAAGGGGAATCTAATGGGAACATCTGCTCCCAGATTTCCCCAGTCATTATTGCTTAATGGCATTTGATCTTCAAATTGCTGCAGCTGAGAAGCACAGCTCTAGAAGCCTGCTCAGCTCTTCTCCCAGCATCCTTGACACAGGTGAGAGAAACCTTTTCAGTGGCTCCCAAGAAACCCTTACCTCACTCCTAGGAACTGCGGCTGTTCCCCTGGTGCACTGGTCTCTGTCTCCATCTTTAAACTATCGATGTGTGCTATGGAAATTACGGTGGCTGCCACATACCAGGGCAGCCCCATGAATGAACACACCGCCAAGAGGACTCCAACCCAGAACAAGTCCAAGTGGTAGCCTGCGGCTTTCTAAAACAAAGAGGGAAGGACAGCGTGAAAAAAGGGGGGGAACTGGGGCCCAAAACACGGACTCTGAGAGCTTTAAAGTGTGCTGAAGTTTTTCTTTCTCCAAAGTAAGAGAAACCCAAAATCGCTATACCAGGAATATACTTCCAATTTGATTTTTATTGGCCGTTTGGGACATGATGGGCCGTGATTCAAATGCACAACCCAACATAATATGCAGGGAAGCAGAAGGAATGATGAAAACTCTTCCGAGAACTCACTAATTAGCTTTGCCAAATTAACACATACAAAATTAAAACATTTCCTTGGTGTGCACAATATGTTGGTAAATACAACATGCCATAGAAAGCTAACCAAGGTTAAAACTAACCCAATTAGACTCTGTTTCAGCTGATCTTGGTTTAATACATCGTGCCAACTCCATTGCCTCAGGTCTGAATCCTTGCCCAACATGATAGAAATGGGGTTGAACAACAGCATCCCACCTTTCTTCGTGTACCAAGTCACAATAGTAGTGTACAAGAAGACAGAAGAATACACAGACCTTCAGCTTGTGCTCCTTTCTGTTCACAATGACTGCTGTAATTTGCTGATCCATGAAGATCAGAATAGTGACCAAAAGAGCTGGAAGTGCACTTGCCAAGTAGATCCACCAAGGATTTTTTCCAAAGGGGAACACAAACCACCCTCGATCTAAGCGTGTGGGCTAGAAGTAAAATTCAGAAAGAGCATGTTACCAGAGAGACTCACACAATAAGCAAATTTTGTGCTCTTTACATGCTCCCTTTTATGTGCTGGCTCCTATCCTCAGCTTCCTAAGCTATACATGGCTCAGAACACATATTCTGCCGCGGGCATTTCTCTCTTCCTTTACTTTTTGACGTGAAAAGCCCTAATGTCTCCTCAAGAAGAATGTTTCCCAAGGCAACCAATGAAAGATGGATCACTCCAAAACAACACATTGTTCAGAAATCCATATATCATGCTGCACAGCCAGGCATTTGCCTACGAGAGCCTTTTTTAGCCAAGGTGTAGCGTTCATTTATTTACCTTAAATTCTGTAGGCACTTGCAGTTTTGGAGTGTTCATCCCACACAAAACATCAAGACCAACAAACATTAGTATGGACATGAAGATAGAGAAGTCACTAATAAGTTTACGGAACTAGAAAGAAGAAGAGAAAACACATGTGTACGAGAAATAGCTATGTTAGAATGTCAGCTGGAGAACAAAAGAACTTCATGCAATCCTTTTGCTGTCAGAGAGAAACACAGAACAGTCTCTTACCAACATTACTTTCAGTCCAGCCCTAGTAGATATTTGCTACCCCCAGAGTCTCCTCTGACTTGGCTGTGAAATTAGAAGAGCGAATGTCTTTCTGCTCCCCTTCAGAGGAAAGGAAGGAGGGGAAAGCAAAGGCGTGGCCAAGGGAACATGCCCTCCTTGGAAATGGCTCCAGAAATGCTGCCACAACCCAGAAAAGGTCCAGCTCTGCCGGCACAATTTGCAGGGACACAGGCCAGTTTCTCCCATTGTGCTCAGGCCTGACAATTTTTGAATCCCCTAGACTTAAATCAGTGCATTCATTCCCGCCCCCCC
>JANHJO010002491.1:35848-46751 GCA_032468235.1 Pseudoxyrhopus heterurus | reverse complement strand
GAATCCCACCAGGCTGAAGGTCGACTCAGCCTTCCATCCTTCTGAGGTCGGTGAAATGAGAACCCAGATTGTTGGGGGCAAGAGGCTGATTCTGTAAACCGCTTAGAGAGAGCTGTAAAGCACTGAAAAGCGGTATATAAATACAGGGCTATTGCTATTGATGCTAAACGTCTGCTCGTGCAGCCTAGAACTGCACTGGCTTTTTGGGCAGCTGCAGCACAACTGCTGGCTCACCCTTCCATGATTGTCCACTATGACCCCTGGGTCTCCCGCACAGTTGCTGCTCTTGAACCAGGTTCCGCCTATTCTGCACGGGAGCAACGGGCTCTGTTTTTAGCCAACTCATGCTGGCTTCTAGTGCAGGTAGTCCTTGATTTACAAGCACAATTGGGCCCAAAATTTATGTTGCTAAGAGAAACATTTGCTAAGTGAATTTTGCCCCATTTTACAACTTCCTTCCTCTAGTTGTTAAGTGCATCTGGCTACCCAGATCATCACAGTTGTTAAGTTAGTGACACTGCTGTTAAGTGAACCTAGTTTCCCCATTGAGTTCGATTCTCAGATGGTCACAAAAGCGGATACCGTGACCCCGGGACACTGCAACCGTCATAAATAGGAACCAATTTCCAAGTGCCGGAATTTGGACCCCATGACCCTGGGGATGCTGCAAGGGTCGTATATGTGGAAAACGGTCATAAGTCACTTGCTTCAGTGCCATTGTCACTTTGAAAGGTCACTAAATGAATTGCTGTGAGGACTCCCCATCATTGCCTAATGCCGCCCAAGAGGACAAGAGAACCAAGCGGAATTGTGTCCGGTACTTGTGTGACGGCCAAAGGCTGAAGACCTTCAGAGGATAATGCCCAACTCTCCGGCTGGAAAGGGGGATGTCCGACTCCTCCCCCACCCCACCCCGTATCAGCCAGGCAGGGATTCCCGGAGCCGTTAAAGAGCCTCCACTTACTTGCTGAAGTCATAGAGCAGCTTTTCAAAGATGAGGATGGGGCCTGTGCTGCTCAGGATGATGAGCGGCTGCCCTGCTAGCAAGCAGAAGGCGGAACCTGCAATCGCCGTTCCCAGGAAGCTTTCCATAACACCCTGGTGGGAGAAACAGGGCCGTGCGAAGCATTGTGAAAGGCGGGGGCCTTGTCTGAATACAGGAAAGAGTGCAAGCCATGGATTCTGGTGATGGTCCCACCACTTTTCCATCTCTACAGGCAGGGATGCCCCTAGCACCGTGGAAGCCCTCAGTGCTGCCTTGGGTTTTAAGGATTATTTTAGCCCGGGGCCCACATGCCGCAACCACGTTAGGAATTGTAAATGGGCACAGATGTTGTCCCCAGGTTCTCCCCGTCCGTCCGTCCTTCTTCTCCCTGTTCTAAAATCTTACCAGGGAATCAATTGGCTGGGCCTGTGATTTCCCAGGAACTTTTATTTCCAGCCGCACTGAAGGGCAAGGTTTGGGAGCATGCTAGCTGTGATTTTCATATTCAAATCTCAGCTGATTCCTCAAAGCAGATCTGAAGGGGGTGCAGAAGTGCCTCTTCGTTCCTAGTTGCTCAGGCCTTGGGATGTCAAGAGCCAAAATAGGACGGATTCTCCAATGCTAATGTAGAGAATTGGAGGAGGGGGGGGGGCTGTGTGGGAAGCTAGCCCGAACTTGCCTGGTAGTTGTCAGTAGCATCCCCCAACAAGCCACCAAATGTAATGGCATTGGCAATGCAGCCCAGGTAGATGAAGAGCACAGCAGAGATGGACTGGATATTGAAGCCATCATAGAAGTCACTGAAGAACCAGGGCAGTTTCCTCTTGAGATCCAAGTACAGCCCCCCGCAGAACCTGAAAAGGAAGCAGGGCCGACTGTGCTTTCTCTGCCCTTAAGGGCTTTCCCGTTCTGGGCCCAGAGAAGTCCAGTTTTATCCTTTAGCTTAGTTCCCCTTGGCAAGATTTTCTGAGCCACAATTCAGCTGCTGCTGCTGCTGCTGCTGCTGCTTATGGCAAGACCATTTCTATCCTTCCTGATTCCACTGAGCACCCGTCTCATCGACCGTCTAGGACTTGCCCTTCTGGATCTTGCCCTGCGCGGCAAGGGGCGCTCTTCCCGAAGGCTCTGTGCCCAAGAGGCAGGGAAAGGGCCCATCTGCACGATGCCCGCTGGCCAGCCTTCATGTCACCCGGGGGATGGTGGTGGCCGAACTACCACCATTTTTGTCAATCCCATTGGAAGCAGGGACAGGGAGCAACCGAGCGAGGGGCTGGATCCTCACTCGTCCTTCTTTACAGTATGTGCCAAAGCTGACTTTCCCCCCATCCAGCTTTCTGCCCTGGCCAGACAATGAGAGCTGGGATAGAGTGGGGCGGGTTAGCAGCAGGTCTTCCAGGGGTTTATGCTGCTCTTTTGAGCAGACTCCTTCTTTCCAAACATGGAAAGACAGAACTGTAGGCCCATCCTTCTTCTCCAGCAAATGAAGTCATTTCTTCAACTGCAGAGCTGCATTCAATGCTTCCCCCCCCCCTTCACTACTGCCAGCTGATCGCAGAGACATTTTCCTCACCGTCCAGTCCAGATCAGCTCCTCTCCAATTTCATGGACAGCTGGAAAACCTTCTTCTTCGTTGCCCCCACCCCCACCCCCTGCCGCTCCTCCGGCTGCCCCGTTCATCTGGGTTGCTTCGCTCAGAGAAAACACAGATTTTCTAGGAAGAAAAGGACATGGAATATTAGTACACGAAGGATGAAAATGGGCTCCTGTAATACAAGTCGGGGGTAGTTGAAGGCAGATATTTATTAGATTTCTATCTTTTCCTCTAAGAGCTCAAGGCAACATACAGAAGCCTCTCTCCTCCTCCTCCTCCTCCTCCTGAAACGGGTCTATGACGACTCAAGGCGTCCAGCTAATGGCGTCAGTCCTCCTATTCCATCCTGGAAACAGCCTCTCTGTGAGGTAGAAGGACCACGACCGGTCCAATGTCACCCATCAAATTCTACAGAACTTGAGTGTCCTTTCTCCTAGTCCAGACCTGGGCATTTTACGGGCCCTGGGCCACATCCAGCCCTTTGGCTGTGCGTCTCTGGCCCATCCTGGTTTGTACATAGATCTAAAAATATGACCAAACAAAATACATACACCTGTAAACCATGGAAAAAGTTGAACTACAGGTCAACTGGAAATTAAAAATCAAATATAAATAAGTGCACCGTAGGAGGCAGGAGAAGCCGAGTTGGGCCAGCTCTGCACCGTATTCTGCACTCCTTCAGCCACATATTTAACCACATAACGACAAAGACAAATTCCTTGTGTATCCAATCACACTTGGCCAATAAAGAAATCTATTCTATTCTATTCTATATGATGGGCCAAGGAGAGAAAGTGCTTTTCTGGGCCTGTGCAGCGCTCGCCCCTCACCTGGAACAGCCTGAGGAGGAGGAGGCGGCAGCGATAGTGGTCTCATATGAGGCACCCAGGCTTGGCCGCCCACCACTGCCTTGGTTGAAGCTCCCCAGCTGGTTCTCACGGCTGTAAGGCAGGGTGTCAGGATCTCCATCATTGGCCTGGTGCCTTGCTGGCATCCTGCCATCAAAGGGGAAGGAAGGGGGGAGGCATTTGGGGCAATCCACACCTCTGTATCTTATGGTGGGAAGTGGGGAGGGGGAGCTGACCTGTGAAGAAGACCAGAGCTATTTGTACCAGTTAGGCCAGGCATCTTCAGGGCCACTTGCCCTGGTGTGAAATTCCAGCAGCCTAAACAACCCAGAGTTCCCCACAACATCGCTGCGATCCTGGATTGGGTGGCAACGGACTGGACATTGGGGGGAGTGATTGGGTTTGGCTCTTTGTATTGGTGAGCGGGAACTTCAGATCCCGCCTCACTTTCCTGCAACCGACATCTTTAGTAAAAGTCCAATTCAGTCAATTGGAGTTGAGAGTCTGCTTTCCTAAATGGTTTTTTGGGGGGCAGGTCTGACTCTGGTTTTCTAGCATTGTGCCTTAACCACTAGACCAAACATTAAAGATCAACTGGTCCTGTTTTGATAGACCATAAATTGGCAGAGCTAGGTGCATTTTTACATTGAGATGGCATTAATGGTGTAGTTCAACTTTTTCCATGTATAAATCATGTATGTATGTGTTTTGTTTGCTCATATTTTTAATCTATGCAAAAACCAGGATTAATCCCAAAAGAGGTCCTTTCTCCTGACATTATGAAGGAATGAGGCTCCCTTGGACAAAGGAAGTGGAAGCACCAAGAACCCACTTACCTCTTCTCTGCAGAGGGCACTTTCTTGGGTGGCTCTATTCGAACCTTTGGATCCCACCCGCCTGGAGGAAGGACTGTGGCTTCATCCAAAAACTCGTCTAGTCCTGCTATCAGGTCCTCCCTGTCTCTTGCTTTGTAGGCTACATCACTGAACAGCTGCACACGGAAAGGAAAGCCATTAGCTAGGAAGCCGTGGTGGAGAGAGCAGCCAATCTCCTGTGCACAATCTCAGTTAGTTCTTCACTTCTTGTATTGTATTTAAGAACAGTATCGAATGCATGGATGAGAAAATATGCCACCTGAATTACTAGAAGCCACGCACCAATAGGCTGAATCTTCTGAGACAGTCAAATCTACTGTGCAGTGGAAATTTATTGAGTAGAAAAGAACAAACTTGCCATAATGGGGAGAAAGGAAATGGTAGTATAAAAGCGGGATGTAAGATAGATATGTGGGCAAAAATTAGCTGGGTCTTCAGAGTGGGAAGAAGAGAGCTGCAAGAGGAAATGACTAGCCAGGAAAGATAACTGAACTGGAAAACAGGAAAGGCAAAACTAAAACTGAAAAACAGGAAAAATCTATTGTTCTAAGAATCCATAAAAAAAGTTCAGAACTCAAAAACAGGCAACTGGGCATGCCTAATTAGCTGATTAATATTATTTGAGACAACTTGCATTCATTATCTCCTAATTTTAATGTACATGTGATGCATGATTTAGTATATAGCAGGAAATATGTAGGAGGCGGTCAGGAAGAGTGCTCAGCCAATGGGGAATGAGGAGGGATGTGGTGGCCAGGACAGGGTTGTATAAAGAAGGGAATATTTTGGGTTGGAACTTTGGAGAGAACAAATCTTTGAAAGCTTCTCTTCCCATTTGTTGCAAGAAGCGAAACAAAAGGCCTTCGCTGTGTCTTGGCTGGTTATCGGTCAGGCAAGATTGCCTCTGGTCACCAAGGAAAGTAGCCAGGAGCACATAGCAGCTGATATTTAAGTAAGACAATACAATCACAACCACTGAGCATTTAAAATACCCCAAGGAAAGAGTCTTTTACACCAACACATTTTGGTTCACCCACTTATCACCTCTTTGCACAAGATATTGAGTAGATCTTGGGATCAGTTATGCTGCATTGTGCTGCTGCATTTGGGGAGCTTCAAGGAAACATTGACAAGGGCGCAGATGGCAAAGACCTGCAAAACTGACTTACATCATCTACCAGAAGGGTAGCAATGGCCCGGCCAATTTCATTGTAGGATTTTGCTTTTCCAGAGGGACCCAGGAGTATAAATAGGAATCTGGTGAAGGAAAGCAAACCAAGATATGAGCATTTGCAAGCCAGCTCCACACTGCTCCCAGAAAACATGCTCCTGCAGGAGAGAATTTCTGGCCCTTTAACTAGCTAACGAAAGTATCAAACCGTTGAGGTGGACAGAATATGATTTTTCCTGCTATGACCATTAGCTAAAAGCCGATTCTACTCTTTTAATTTGAATAGGCACAAGTCAATATCGTGATCATTCACAAGTAGAGTAAGCCAGACACTTATGCCATGTTAGACCACAAGGAATACCTGAAATTTCTCTCCTCGTGCCTGAAATGTAATTTTAAATCAAATAAAAAGACTAGAATGTCTATGATTCTGGGAAGAATTCTGAACGGAACATACTGTAGTTAAATGCAATTATTAGCTGAATCTTCTGGTAAATTGGTGGATTAAATTTTAATAATGGTTTGGAATTTTTGAGAGGGAGAACATGCATACTGTATTCTCCACAAAAATAAGCAAAGTCAGAAGACTTTTAAAGCAAGTATTAATCCAGTATTTATGGGTTGTTTTGCATACAGTGAAATAAGATTTAAAAAAATGAATCGTCCCTTTAGGGACCATTTTCAATAACTCCAAATGAACTTGGGTAGAAATATAGAAGTAGAAATGAAATGGCGAAGATGGGAAATCCCCTCCAAGTCTTAGCCCCGTTTCCATCTTTCAAAGTTTCTGACGATCGACCTACCTGGTTGGAACAGGCACTTCTGTCATCCCACCCAACATGGTGGACTGTGTAAGTCGGACAAAGGCTACAAAAGGCTTGTCCAGGAAATCCACTTCTCCCACCAGAACATTTGAGGCTTCAGCATTTTTGGGGATCTTCTTCATGAACTTGTTTCTGAGCTGGAGAGAAAAAAAATATTTCTCAGAAGATGAGAAATGTTCCTTCTCTTCTGATTTGCCTTGACATGCTTTCCTGACCAGCAGAGTCCCAGGGGAAAGAGGCGTTCCGATGGACACTTTTCCCCTTGGGATTTGTGATTGGAGTAGATATTGGCTTGGAACTGTTTGGGAGGTTTCAGGGAGACACTCAGTTACGGCACGCAAGGCTAGTTTCCTCCATGTTCCAAATTGCATATGACTGGTGTCCAATTTTAGGGTAAAACATAGAGGCCTATCCAAATTTCTGATTGGAAGGTACCTTGGCTATTTATAGTGATGTCTTTTTAAATGCTGATTGCTTTCCTTCTGGATCCACCCCAATATTGCCACGTTCATTGGAATAATGATGAAAGGGTGCATCAGTGGACGTTGAAAAAAAAAAGCAGCCCAACAGAAAAGTAGCCCAATAAAAGAAAAATAATTAAAAAACATCCTGCTGGCTTTTGAACTAAGGATAATTTGCCCTGTAGACATTATGCTAGTACGGATAGTTCTTGACTTATGACCAAAATTGAGACCAAAATTTTCATGGCTAAGCAAGACAGTTAAGTAAGTTTTACCCTATTTTATGACCTTTCTTGCCATAGTTGTTAAGTGAATAATTGCAGTTGTTAAGTGTATCTGGCTTCACGGCATTGACTTTGCTGGTCAGAAAGTTGCAAAGGGTCATCCCAGGATCTCAGGACATGGCAACCCTCATTAAGTAAATGCCACTTGCCAAGAATCTGAACTTGCTCATGTGGCCATGGGAATGCTGCAGTGGTCAGAAGTATGACAGAAGGTTGTCAGTCATTCTTTTCTGTGCCACTGCAACTTTGAACAGTTACTAAATGAATGGTTGTAAGTTGAGGACTACCTCAAGGAAGAGCTGCAGTGAGATTTTGCTTGAAACTCATGCCGTGGGCATGGGGGCCCATCTTCCTCCAACAGTGAAAGAGTCTGTCAAAGGGTACAGGGCAGAAGAATGAAGGGCAGCAGCCCTTGGCTCTTCCCTCTTGACGTGGGAAAACACCGGCGGGAAAGTACAGCAGGAAAATATATCAGGAGAGCAATAGGTTGTGGTCTTTGTCAAATGACTTACTGAAGTCCAAGTAAATTATATCCTGATCCACTATTTTATTCATGTTGTCAATGAGGTTTATATGGCTGCTGGTAATCTTTTCGTTTCTAGATGCTCACAAAACTGCTGCTTATCTTTTCCAGGATTTTGGAAAAAAGATGAGTTAACCCACGGACTCTTGGACCCTCCCAAATCCTCCATAAGCTTCTCCCTGACAGTCCTGGAGGAGGCCTGTTGCCCCCAGTGTTCTCTTGAGGACTCTGGACTTGTCATCCAGGTTATTATCATCTTCTGGGCTCTGTAGTTGGAGTTCACAGCCTCCACCCGGCTTCCAACATGGGCTACCAGCTCTGTCAGGTCTTCCACCCTTTGGAGGGCTCCAGATGTGTCCCTGCTCCTGGCCTTGTGTTTCTCCCGCTGGTCTCTCATGACCACAGCAGCTGCGCAGCAGTGAGACAACAGCCAGGAGCAGCAAATCAGCCACAACGTCTCTAAATTCCATGCTCTTGTGAATCACGGACCCTGGATTTTGGACCAATTCTGTACTTTGAGGTACTTTGGTTGAGAAACCATTGCCCTATTTTGCCCAGGAAAAGATCACAAGAAGAGTTTTAGTGGAGAGGCATGACACGGCAAATTTTGTTGCAGGTTCCTACAAGTTACAACAAGCTAGCAGAGAAAGCTGTTTGTCCCTGATATTGCGTGAACAGAAAGCTAGCCTTTTACTACAATAACAACACCATCTGAAGCTTTGATTTATTTTCATAGTACCGGTATCTCCTCCAAGGACATAAACATTTTTGTAGGAACTCAAAGGAGTATTCTTTAAGGACTGACTGGCTTCATGGGAATCTTCCCATTGTGCTAATGCTGGGCAATGACTGCGTGGTTCCCATAACTGAATACACAGCTACCGAATGGCATGCGTGGGACGGGAACACGTGAAGGGAACAAGGACGATACAGGGAGCTGATCAAACCGCATGTTTATTGCTATTTGCCTGTTGACAAGAATCTCACCAGACTCATGTGCTCCCCACAGCTAGATGAGCAATGGGAGGTCTAGGGAGGACCTGCTTTCCACCACTTCCTCCCAATTCAAGGCGCATCAGTCTCCTCACTCCTCTCCTCACTTCATTTCCAGATTCTGCCACAGGCGGTTTTGTCCCTGACACAAACCCCGGCCAGGCCTTCCTCTGTGCTTGAGTGCCCCGCTTGGGTCGGAGTGCCTGGCTTCTGGGGTGCCCTCAGGTGACAGCTGTGGAGCTTGAAAGAGTCAGCAAAGCCCAATGGAAAGTCAGAGGAAGCCCCCACTGTTGGAAGGGACTTTTTTATTATTATGAAACCAATAATAAATCTTGCTACCCTATAGGATTTATTTGTAACAATTATAATACTATATAAAGTAATAATGTAATATTGTATTTATTACGTTACTAAAATATAATACCAAATATTGCAAAGCGACACATACCAAATATAATATTGTTGATATTACTAATTTTCTAATTACTGATCGTTAATGTTACTAATTTATATAATTATTATCTGCAGATATACGTATGCATATATAGTATCATATGTTAACACTAAGACTGCCAGTTTGGAATGGTGATGAAGGCATGGAGAGAGAAACTGGGGTAAAGGTGTTGGATGAAGCACAGGAAGACCCGGATTCTAGCCCTCCGAGCCCTCATCAGCTACAGAGGATCCCGGCGTGTCATTCTTCCTCTTAAGTGAACCCAGATCACACACCACAAGAGCAATGATGTCTAGATGAAGCAATGCCTGGGCTCAAAGCCCCTTCTTCCCTCAGCTGAAAACAGTCAAGAGCAGCGGCTTCTTCTGAGGTCTCCGGAAGGGCGGTGGGGGCGCAAAAGCAGCCACTGAGCAGAGCGGGACAGCAGTGCCAGCAGGTACCCAGCCAGGGAGCTGCCCGTTAGGTGGCTGTCCACGTTCTGAGCACCGGTCAAGCAGTCCTGCCCTGGGGCCAACCTGGGAATCCCTGAAAGAGAAGTGGCTGGCGGACTCCTACCTGGGCTGTGCTTGGAGTGTCCGTGATGTCGTTCATGCTTCGGCTTTGCGTGTGGCCTAAAGGAGGAAAACCTTTGTTTGTTTATTTGTTCAAAGTATTTATATGGCTGCCCATTTTCCAACCAATGTTGAATGGCTCCCAGCGTTCAGAGAGACCTCAGAGGAGAGCCTTTTCATTTCTTCCAGCATGAGAACAAGAAGGAAGCAAGTGCCTAGCCTCCTGTTATATCCTGGGCCCCAAATCTGGCAACGGATGAGTTTTGCTTGAGCCCATCGGTCAGACAGGGCAGCCCTGCTGGGGAGGAAGCTCATCCCTCCTGGGTGCCGGACTCTGTGGGTGCCACTTCCCAGACTGTGTTGGCAGGGGGAATCCGGGAACTGCCGTCCCAACACGTCTGCGCTACTAGGTTGGAGAAGTCCATTAACCGGCGAGTGGAAATTCAAGCCTGACTGAGTCCCCTCCCTTGACTCAAGTGGGAGCGAGTTGTTGCTTGGCTGCTCAGTTCCAGGGAGTGATCCTTTCACCTGATGATGGGACTTTAGGTCACGAATTTACTGTTCTCCTTTCTGTATTGTATTTGTCAGTGTTGAATACAGTTGAGAACTTTTTAATTAGGAAATTTGAAAAACAAATATTCAAAATACTGATAAAAAAATCCCTTAAATAAAACTGAGGTAAAAATAAAGGGCAACATAAAAATATTAAAAACATGGAAAATCTACCAATTATTATATCAGGTGGTGAGGAAATGAACTTACGTAATCTTCCATAAGTTGAGCTCTGTCTTATTCTGAGGTCTTCAGAAGAACGATAAAAGCCAGCTCCTGTGGCTGGACTCTGGACAGGGCTGCGGTCTGTTGGCAGGCAGAAACATAATGGCGATGAACCTATCATAGCCCACAACTACAACAAAAATGATCAGCAAGTGAAACACTGGGCTTCTGGTACCAAGCAAGAGCCCAAACCACTGAAGAAACATGGTCACTGTTCCTTGAGTAAGAAGGCAAAGTTTGGAAGAGGTGGACTGCAGACAGAATTGCCCACAATACTTTTTTCTGCGGGCACCAGATACAGGGAGGGGGAGAAGAGCACACAGCAAGAGACAGATTGACCACTGAGTGACAGCCCAGTCTCTTCTTAAAAACCTCCAGTGATGAAGCACCCACGACTTCTGGTGGCAAGCTGTTCTACTGGTTAATTGTCCTCACTGTTAGGAAGTGTCTCCTTAATTCCAGGTTGCTTCTCTCCCTGCTTAGCTTCCATCCATTGTTTCTTGTCCTGCCTTCAGGGGCTTTGGAGGATAGGTTGACCCTCTCTTCTTTGTGGCAGCCCCTCAAAT
>JANHJO010002491.1:22351-35748 GCA_032468235.1 Pseudoxyrhopus heterurus | reverse complement strand
TTCCAAAGTCTCAACATCTTTTTTGTAATGTGGTGACCAAAACTGGATGCTGTATTCCAGGTGTGGCCTTACTAAGGCTTTATAAAGTGGTACTAATACTTCACAAGATTGTGATTCTATGCCTCTGTTTATACAACCAAGGATTGTATTAGCTTTTTTGGCTGCTGCCGAAAAATCTTTTTTCAATTTTTTTTCAGTATTGATTAGAGCCATATCCCCTCCCCACTTTTGCTGTCCTTCAAGGTCGTCTTGATGATTTTGCAGCAGCAAAAGAAGCCCATAAGAAGGAACTGGAGGCTTCTCTTCAGCTGCCACCCACTTCCCTGCTTTGCCAAAAATAGCACTCTGGAAATTTCACTCACTTATGCTTGAGACAGATTTGCCAATATCTGCCAAGGATCGGTGGATGGATTTCTTCATCTGATGTCGGTGCTTTCTAAGGAGCACATAACTTATTTTCTCTCGCAGCTCCGGCTTTAGAAGGCCATCTTCTATTTGTTTTTCAATGACATGATCTGAAAAACACAGATTATATTATTGATCGTGCCCAGCCAAAATATTCCCAACTTTTGTTAGCCTTATATGACTCTTGAATTTCCAGACCAGATGGATTTAAGGTAATAGACTTAATTTTCTGCCCATGCTATTTTTCTTTAAGGAGATTCAGGTAGAAATGGGAGATGAAACCTTTATAAAAACAAACTTAATCTCCCTTCAATGACCTTCCAAAGACATCCTGACATCCTGAACTGCTGCTGAAATTAAGCCATTTTGCCAGCGTCTTCCAAGGTGCCTTCTGGGAATGCTGGCTTGCTACACAGAGACTGCAAACTATTGCCCAACACAATTCATCAAGACGTACTTCAATCATTGAACTAGTAGTAACGTAAAAGCTACACGTTTTTTCAAATATCTTCAGTTATTGACTTAAAAGTTATATCAAAACATAACTGTGATATTAGATGATGATAATACAAAATACATACATCAATGGATATAAAACTCAAATCCATGAGAGGAAATCCACCAGGCACCCTTGAAAAACACTCAAAAGTTACAGCTGGGACAGGGGCGCAGGCAGCTTTTGGGGGCCATGGAGTGGCCCAGTTACCGCTGCTTTGTAAGCTGTACTGGCTGCTAGTCTGCTTCTGGTTGCAACTCAAGGTGCTGCTAATCCCCTTCAAAGCCCTTCCTGGGCTGGGTCCAGGTTCCTCGAGTTGCAAGGGATCGGTTGGCGCCACCCACACTGGCAGAGGAGGCCGGCTCCAAGCCTTGTTGGCCAGGGAATTCTGGCAGGCTGGGTCCAGGAGAAGAGCCTGCTCTGCCATCGCTCCTGCCCTGAAGCGAGGGGGGCTCCAGCCCTCCCGGCCTTCTGCAAGAGCCGGACCAGCTGCCTCTGCCAGTGGGTGAGGGGGGGGCTGATAGATTAACTACAGATCTCACCTCCCCCTCTGCTCATTCTACCCCCCATCTTTTAGTTATAGCTGATATTTTGTATTTTTATAGTACTTTATTCTTATTAGATACATGTTGTTGTATTGCTTTATTCCTTTAAACGATGTAAGCTTCCCAGAATAACTTCGTGGTGAGATGGACAGAAAACAATTTAATAAATAAACAAACAAACAAAACAAAACTGATTAAAACTGAACCAATATCCAATGAGGGTACAAAAGTAATTATATATTCTTTTATAATGGTACTCGGTATTATGCAAGAAAGTATAAAATGCAACTATTAAAGCTACAGATCTAATAATAACTGTGGATTCCTTTTGGACTGGTTAAAGCTTACCACTCATAATGTCCCACCATTAATTCTGCCGTACACCGATAAGGATGATTAGCCCTGGATGCTAGGAATTGCCTGAGCTGGAAGGAACTTTATAGATCGTCTAAGTAGGTTATATATTTGTTAAACCCCGGTTGAACTCCAGATGCCCCAGATTAAGCAGGACTCTAATGTCTTTGGAAGAATACGATACGAACACAGAAGGATTGTGACAATCATCTTTACAAGGATGCAGGCACTACAACATATCCCATGCTCCTGAAGCAATGACTTGTGCACCTGAATAGGTAATCACAGAGAGAGCATTCCTATCACCTCAGACACAGAGTTCTTCAAATGACTCCCTTAACACCTGAGCCGTCGGTAAGACTGATGGAGCATTCTATTCTCCTTACTTACTTCCGTATGTCCTATTACTGTTTGACAGCACTTCGATGAGCCCTTTCTTTTAGTGAAGCAAGGCTTGGGTGGGTTGAGCCTTTCATTTCAGATCTTTGCAGGTCTTACCTTACCTATGATTTGTGGCAGGAAGTAGCCATCAAGATCTAACAGGATGGTTCCCATCTGCAGGCAAGTGCGCAGTTCAAACAAGCTATGCAAAGTCAGAGTTGATACATGAGGTTTACTCCATCGCTCCCCTCCTTCTTCCACCTTCTCTTCAAACTTAATCCATCTGAAACAAAGAAAGATACCAGCATCTTTTTTGCCATATGAAATGACTCTATGGGAATAACCTGGGAGACAAGAGGTGCAAGATAAGAGACAGCTGGAGGAATAGGGACATGGCGAACATCCCAGAAGGACTCTCCCTAGTTTCTTGGGATATAAAGGTGAGGGGAAGAAACATGTACTTTCAGGCTTGCAAGATTCAGTCAATGTGACCTTAGAATAAAATGAGAACCAGTATGTAGCTCTAATTCCAGTACTTGAGGGCCACTCACAGAGCTGAGGGGTTATTCTCTCAAGCTCCTGAGGGTAGAGGAAGAAGTAATGGTGGAAGATTGTAAAAGAGAGGTCCAACTTGGAAATAAGGAGAAATTTCCTGACAGGAGGAGCAATCAGTCAATGGAACAGCATGCCCCTTGGAGTTGGGGATTAGGGTTAGGGACTTTCCAACTCTGTTATTTTACAGTCTGTATTCTAAAAGTTTATGAAGGATGCTATAATAGAAATAATACCAAGTTCTAGGAAGAAAATACATTTTCTTTAGAGAACGAGAGAAATAAAGTTCTGCCTGCCACAGATCTCCTATCTTTACATGTCAGGAAGAGGAAATACCTGAGGTGGTTGCCTGATCATTGGGATTAGAGAAAATCCTTTTTCATCAGTCTGCATGCAGCAAGGGAAATATTGAATTATGTGATGGAGAAGGGATTTATCCTGTGCCAAAACCTTTCACCTCCAGGCAAAATGAACCTAACAATGGGAGTCTAAAAAACTAGTCTCTCGGCTATGCTGCGCTAAGAGCTGGGTTAAGTTGGACTAGACCGACCATGATGCAATTGGAGCTGAACTAAAACAAGTAAGTGTTTTATTGAAACTTTGTGACAGGAAGTGGTTTGTCATTACCTATTTCCAGAAGGTCTATGGAACGTCTCGGTCGTCCGGGTCCTGGTTGTCCCAAAGGTGGACTTTCTTGGTTTCCCCCCCCTTGGAAACGTTTCGCTTCTCATCCAAGAACTGAAGAAGTTTCTTGGATGAGAAGCAAAATGTATTCAAGGAAAAAAATAAGAAAGTCCAGTTGCCCTTTGAACAGCATCTCTGGGACTATTTCCAAAATCCTTTTTTTTTTAAATTCCAGCAAGCCTCACTCTGCTTAGTTGTTTCAAGATGAACCACTTTTGGTTAGGTTTGCCAAATGTTGTTTGTACGTGATACGTCTTGGATAATTGGTTTTTCATAGCTGACAATGGACTAAAAGAAGAGACATTAGGGGACATCTTGCCAGAGTTTCCCCTTCCCATTGCCACTCAGCTAGAATGACATAATTTGTAACAGAATGAGAAGCAAAACAAAAATTAATTTTGGTGGGAGAAAATTCTAAAGATAGAAGAATTGTCTTGAAATTTCAGGTTTCCCCATTTCCCTCTTTCTGCCTTGAGGTTACTGGACACGGGAATGTTTTCCAGACTTAAATTCACATTTCATCTTCATTTCAGCAAAAGCTTTGCTTATTTATTTAAAAGATTTGGATAGCCACCCACACAACTCTGGATGGAGAGCCACGGTGAAAGTCCCCAAGCTTTTGACTCAAGGTCGTTTATATTGGGCCACTGTGAACAGGCCAAGGGGTGGAACGCACCTTCCACGGCTTAGTCCCCACCTTCCACAATGGAGAGATCATGTGACACAATCTAAAAACTACCATGACTGAGAAAGACAGGTGAATTATTAAGAAATAAAGCTATGTTGTTAGTTGCTTGACTTTATAGTCTTGTTTTTCGTGGACATAAGCACACACAATGCTTTGTTCTTCACAGCTAAGAGGTTGAGACGAGATCAAAAATGCTATTAGAGTCTCCAAATTCCATTTCCTCCCCCAGTGCAGAAAGACCCAGTACACTAATGAAAAATAACTGGCTAATGCCTCTAGAATCTCAGCTGATAGACAACATTCCATAAGGATTTGTATTTGTATTAGTATTTTAAATGGTGGTGAACTTAAAATTCAATAATATAAGGACGCCTTAAGGTTTCCGTTAATACTTTGATTAAAGTTTAAGGATTTCAAAAGGGTTTATTTTATATATTTGCAGTAAGTAAGCAAAATTAACTCTTAATTTGACCATTCAGAGTTACAACAGCACTGAAAAAAAGAGACTTTTGCCTTTTCTCACAGTTACAACCTTTGCAGCATCCCCATGGTCATGTGCTCAAAATGCTTGACTGTTTCATACTTATGACCCTTGCAGTGTCCCCAGGTCATGTGGTCACCTTTTGCGACCTTCTGACAAGCAAAGTCAATGGGGAAGCCAGATTCACTTAACAACTGTTGCAAGAAAGGTCATAAATGGGTCAAAACTCACTTAACAAATATCTCACTTAACAACGGAAATTTTGGGCTCAATTGTGGTTGTAAGTTGAGGACTACCAGTACATTGGTTACAGTCCTATATCCCTCTACACCAAAATCAGCCCACAGGAATTCAAGCCCTAATTCAGTCTGGATTTGATGTGACTAAGGAGCTGCAGGATGCCTTGTCTTCTGTCCAACCAGCAGTTTTTCTTTTGCAGATGAGCCAGCTTCAGATCTGACTTTCCGTGAGGCAGCCGGCCTCCTCGGGGCCACCGCCCTGGCGCCTCTTTCCTTGTTCTTCGGCTCTTAGTGGCTTGAGGGTCCATCCTGTGTGGGGCACCGCCTGCCCCAGCCTGGTTTCCTACCAAGAGGAGCACATGGAGGAAACCCCCCTGGGGGGATCCTCCGTTTCTTGGAAGAAGCAGGCCGATGGCAGGCGGACAAGGCTGTCCTGCAGCTGGTGGGACGAGGGCTTCCTGCATGGGAAAAGGCCTATGGGTAGGATTTCGAAGAAGGTGGCGAATGGTTGGAAACATTCAAGGTAATATAACCTGGGGTTGAACTGCAATGGGGAAGGATGTGGATCATGATACCATCTGGAACATCTCACAACTCCTGGTTGCGAGGTCAGGAGTTCTTTCTTCCATCCTATATTAATTGATTGATGATTGAATTGTATAATTTATTAGCCACATAGTAACTCTGAGTGGCTAACAATATTCAAAGATAAAACTATATAAACCCTAATCAAATAAATACAATACTATAAAACATCAACCGAGCTAAAAAGACGGGGAGGGAGGGAGTAGGATGAGAAGGGGGCGGGTGGGGCCTGTTGTTAACCTACCAACCAGCCCCGATATGATCCCCCTCAGTTGGGGCTCCAGGCCAACTGGCACAGCCAGGACGTCAAGCTCCTGGTCAGGAGGGCTGGAGCTGG
Source organism: Pseudoxyrhopus heterurus (assembly GCA_032468235.1). NCBI lineage: Eukaryota > Metazoa > Chordata > Lepidosauria > Squamata > Pseudoxyrhopus > Pseudoxyrhopus heterurus. Next base: position 30,001 of record JANHJO010002491.1, on the reverse strand, counting down.
CCTCACTCATGGTGGCAAGATGTTCCAAATGGCAGAGGAGGAGGAGGAGGCTCTTCTCCTGGACCGCCAGCAGAACCCTCTGGCCTACGGGGCCCGCAGCCTGCTTCAGTGGGAGGAGGCGGTCCTTTGAGTAGCCTGGCCCCTGCCATGAAGAGCTTCAAAAGCAACTCTCGCCCTAAGAGCAGACTCTCACATCCTTTCGGCCCTCAACCCCCCTCTTATGTAGCCCTGGTGGTTGTGCCCAGCGTCCACTGGATGGCCACAATCCGCCCTGAGTCTTTCCAAAACTCCTCCTGGGGGCCCTTGGGTGATGGACGTGGCTTCTTAGGATTCCGCCATAAGGCTTCTCTCTGTGTCTCCAGGGCACGGAACCCCCGAGCAGGCTGGTGTAGCTGGCTCCAAACTGCCACCACGTGCTCTGCAGTAGGGTGCATATCGGGTGCAAAGATGGCTCTGCCACCGCCCCTGAATGACACACCGCCAAACGGCGCTCCGTTCTGACCCAAGTCAGACACAGGGCAATAGGTGTGAGTACGGTCTGTTCACTGCACCACTCTAATTGTTATAGCAATAACCCCCTAAAACCCCCAAGTCAAAAACTCCTCTCCCAAGCAATTCAGTGATTAAGTCCACACACACACGCATAAAGCTGAAGAAGTAAGTTCTCAGACAAACGTAGCCCACAATAAACTCCTCGGGTCCAGATGCAAATCCAAGACCAAACCCAAGTCCAGGTCCAGGAAAAGCCAACAAGACAAACCCGAGGATTACAGCATGAAATCAGGGTGCAGGAAGCACGGAGCCGAAGATGACGCTCAAGAAAACGAACAGTTGTCTTTGCCAACAGCTCCCTCTCACATGCCTGACTAAGTAATTCACAACCTGGTGTCTCTCTTTAGGAGGGGCGAGGCTGCTTTCTCACGAGCAGCCTCGCCGACCTCCACCGAGCTTCCCATCTCTCCGCTCTTTGCGTCCGTGGAGCGGGCGGGTGCAGCAGCTGCTCCTCATCGGAGGCAACCTGTTGCTGATCGTCAGTGTTAACGAGTGGCAGCCATGCCTCTCCTTCCTCTTCTTGCGCGAGTAGCTATCCACCTGGCTGATTGCACCACAACATACACACACACAGTGCCTGATGGATCTGGGCTTGTGTCTCCTCCACCCCCAGGCTCTCTGAATGCTCCTGGGGACCCTGGATCCCTTTGTCTAATGGCCCCAGTTCAGGTTCCTCCTCCTCCGCGTCCTCCTCCTCCTCTTCCTCCAGCAACTGATGAGGCCATCCCATGCATGGAAGCACCGCCAAACAACTGAGGCAGGTGCCAGGGCTGCCGTTCTGAATTGGCTCTCACTGCAAACTGACAGCTGCATCTGGAGTTGTTCCCCCAGCAAGCAAGGCTCAGATGGAAATGCCAAGAGCCCTGGCTGTGAGCCCACGGGGCACCTCCCAATCTCCTTAGGGCAGCCACCGCTCTGGCCTTGATCCCAGGTCTGGTCTCAGCTCAGTCCCTGAAGCCCCTCTCCTATCACCACCTCCATCAGCACTGTCCCTGCAGTCAAGCCAGCGGCCCGATCCGAGCACAAGGCTTTGGGCAGTGCACCCTGCTGCCAGCAAACAGCTGAGCCCGAGGTGGCTCCCAAAACCAAGGAGTTCAATCCCCTGGTCAGTGCAGGAACTGAAGCTAAACTTCCCTAGGAAGACGGCCCTTAAGACATGCCCTTTTTGAACGAAAGGTCCTATTGTTGAACTGCTATATCTATCCAGCCACGAATTTAGCCTTGGTAGCCAAATGGCTCCTGCCGTCCCAGTTTTCCTACCTGGCTGCCTCCTTCCATTCCATTTCTTCTCCATCATGTTGGAGAGTGTCCATCTCAGTAAATAGTGTTGGGTTGGGGGGCTCATCATCTTCGCCCAGGATATATCGGAGGCGCTCAGCAGCAGGCGACACTAAACCAAAAATGAAAAGCTGATTAAGGACAGGCAGAACCTACTCGTGATTCCATGTTTTCAACCCAGCTTTGAAGTCCTTGGGAAAGAAAGTGGTTCCTAGCAAGGAATCCTTTCCAAGGTCAGCAGCAAAAGAGCTGTTGAAACCAGCTTTTTAAAAGTCTAAGACACTGGTTTGGTTACGTTCTATTGCTTGTGCTTGCATTATATTGAATTCCAATATGACATGGTCACTTTCCTCAAAATTCCTGCAACCTCAACTCCCTCTATCAATTCTTCTCTGTTAGTCAGATAGCCATGGATTTCATAATGGAGCTGCCCAAAGGTGGGGGGAACACTATAATCTGGACCGTTCTCAAAACAGGCACATTCAATGCCGTGCCAAAAGCTCCCTTCAGCCCGGGTCTTGGCAAAAATGTTTGTGCAGCACATCTCTAGGTCCCAAAACAAATGAGCTCAGACCAGTTTTGATGGGAGTGTGGTGGAAAGGCTACCCCGTAACGGATGCAAAGTGGGTGGCGGCAAGGGACTTTAAAGCAGCCAGGCTAGTAAAAGGGTTTCATTCCAGATACCCTAAACGACCAAAGTGAGACTAATGGGCTTTTACACGGGAAAATCAGAGCTGGTTTCGCTTCTTCTATGCCAATGTAGTGTATCTAATAAACTTTTACTTTTTGGGAAAAACAATGTCCCAGAAGTTCCTTTTTTGGATTCACTAGCTGACAACTGCATCCAGTTTCGGTCACCACAATATAAAAAAGGTTTGAGACTCTGGAAAGATGCACAGAAAAGTGACAAAGATGATTGCGGGACTGAAGGCTAAAACATATGAACAACATTTGCAGGAATTGAATATGTCTAGTCTGGTGAAAAAAAGAACTAGGGGTGACATGATAACAATGTTCCAATATTTGAGGGGGCTGCCACAAAGAAGAGGGGGTCAATTTAGTTTCCAAGAAACTAATCAAGGAGAGAAGCAACCTGGAATTAAGGAGAAATTTCCTGACAGTGAGGACAACTAATCAGTGGAATAGCTTTCTGTCAGAAGTTGTGGGTGCTTCATCACTGGAAAAAAAAACCCAGAAAATCCAGTTGCCTCTTGAAAAAGCACCTTTGGGTTCGTCACTGGAGGTTTTTAAGAAGAGACTGGACAGTCACGTCTGAATGGCATAGGGTCTCCTGCTTGAGCAGGGGGCTGGACTAGAAGACCTCCAAGGCCCCTTCCAGCTCTGTTCTGATTGAATGGTCAGGCACTTTTTGATAAAGTTGCATGGATATCTATTTTGTTGGCATGAACTTGTCTATGCTCCGTTTCCTCCTTTCTGCTGATCGGGGTTGCTATAGAGAGTTTGTGCTCTTCTAATTAAAGTTCTTACACAGTTTCTCTTGTGGGAGGTTGGGGTGTTGCTTTGGTAGTGGAGCACTTGGTTGGTGTGGATGGTTTTCCTATATGCTTGTTTTTTAAGAAAAGACTGGACAGCCAAGACCTCCAAGGTCCCTTCCAGCTCTATTCTGATTGATTGAGTGAGTGAGTGAGTGTATAGGCATCTGTCCTTTATAGCTGACCCTGGGTTTGCTTTCTACCTCTTCTAGTTTGTATGTGAAGTTTTTTTCCTTCCCATCACTCTCTCCCTCGTTTGATTGTCTTGGGGTTTATGCTTGGGATTGGGTTCTAAAGATCCTAAAGATTGGTCACCCCACTCTTCAGTATTAGTTGAAAACCCTTCAGGTAAGTCCAGGCAGTTAAAATGTATATAAAACTATATTGCAAGCTCATGCTCTCTACAAGAATCTGAACTAGTAACGGTCAAAGCAAATAAGACTCAATGGAATTCAAGGTGTGTGAAGGACTTGAGATGATGACCCATTTGACCCGATCTCAACCACGTATCTGGAATGACATAGTGTTTCCTGCTTGTGCAGGGGGTTGGACTAGAAGACCTCCAAGGTCCCTTCCAACTCTGTTATTCTGCTATTTCCTACATGAGCATTGGTCCTACCATGTGCTAGAATTAACTTTCCTCTTCCACAAACACAACCTATATAGCGTCCTAATGTGCAGTGGTTAGAAGGCAGTTTTGCAGGCTAACTCTGCCGACAGCCTAGAGTTCGATCCTGATTGGTCTCAAGGTTGACTCAGCCTTCCATGCTTCCAAGATCAGTAAAATGAGCACCCAGATTGTTGGGGACAATATGCTAACATTGTAAACCACCCAGAGAGTGCTCTAAACCACTCTGGCAGAGCTGTCAAACTCCTGGCCCGTGGGCAGGATGCGTCACGGGCTGGCCATGCCCACGCCCACACCTGGTTTAGCGAAGGGGAAAAAGTCCCGATACATCACGTGACACCACCATGACGACGTTTCACAACCCTGCACTATGGAACAGTACAGTATATACAGTAAGCCTAAATGCTACTGCTACTGCTATCTTTCATCAGACAATTCCTTTCTAACTTTACCCTAGAACTTTGCAGGGAATTAAAGACCATCCCCTCAAGGTTTTAGTATTCTCTCTAAACAACACTATTACAAAATGTAGTGTCATAATTTTCCTTGGAATCCAGAATCTCTGAAAACCTGTTTTCATTGACCTTTCTACTTGGGTCTTGTTGTTGAAAAGTCCACCGTGATCCCAGCTGCATGATTCATTCTTCCAGCTCCCCTAATGAGAAAGTTGTTCGGATAATAGTAATTTTAAGGTATTGCAGCTCATTAAAGTAATATACCTAGTCAGAGTCTGGCATTGCAAAGGATATTAGCTTGTTGGGGCCAAATACTTTCCACAAGGAGGGCTGATAATAAAGCACACAGCAAAGGATACAGGTAGTCCTCAGTTTACGACCACAATTGAGCCCAAAATTTATGTTGTTATGTGAGAAATTTGTTAAGTGAGTTTTGTCCTGTCTTATGACTTTTTTGCCACAGTTGTTAAGTGAATCACTGCAATTGTTAAATTAGTAACACGGTTGTTAAGTGAATCTGGTTTCCACATTGACTTTGCTTGTCAGAAGGTTGGACACTGCAACCGTCATAAATACGAGTCAGCTGCCAAGCAAATTTTGATCACATGACCGCAGGGATACTTCAATGGTCATAAGTGTGAAAAACAGTCCTAAGTCACTTTTTCAGTGGCATTGTAACTTTGAATGGTCAGTAATGAAGAGTTGTAAGCCCCTCCCCTTGTACAGCCCAATGAAAGCAAGGCCTGCCCCTAGTTCAAGGGGTCACTGTCCCCACGTCCATTGCTCAGGAAACAAGTCCACCCCCACGGCTTGGCACTCGGGAGGAAGTCAGCATCCCCCCCCAGGGCAACTGGGCTCCAGAGTGGAGGAAGACTCGGAAGAGCCCAGTAAAGCATCCAAGGCTGCTCCTTTGCTTTCCAGACCTGTTTCTCTGCCCATTGGCCCAGAGGGGGCCAGGCAGGACCCGAGGCCCCCCATGTGCTGGACTGCAGAGACAATTCTCTGGGTTTCCCCAGCTGCATAAATGATCGAACCATTGGGACCGGATTCTGCAAGGAGTCTTTGGTTCACTGGCTCACTTCTTTCAAATTATTTTCTGCTAACACTTGGGAATCAGAGATAGAAAGGTGGTGATTTCGGGAATCTCACATAAATCTGTTTTTTGCTCTTCTCTCCTGTCTCCCAGCAAATCTATTCTTGTAAGAACTATAATGGGAGTTGAGAAGGGCCCAGGCAAGCAAACAGGGCATGTGCTGGGGAGGATGGGGTTAAGAGGAAGGCTGCAACCATGGGACTTTAAGCCCACATTCACAACCCCCAACCTGCTTTTTCTGAACTCTGTGGGCACCCATACAAGCTAATGAAACAATCAAACAATTATTTCTTAACATTAACCATTCCCTATTTGAAAACCTCAATTCTGGGAAAAGCATTTGCATCCACATTTTTGCTGTAGATAAAATCAAAGGGAAAAGAGGGAGTGTAACTGCTAAAACAACTAAGGACAAAGCCAGCTGGAAGTGCCACTGTGTTCTCTTTCCTCCCTTGCCTGCATCGCTCCCCGGGTCCCCGCAGAGGCTGTGCAAAGACTCTGCACCCGTCTCCTCAGAGCCACACACAGGAGGTGGCTTATCCCAGGCCAGTCTCCTTACAGAGAATTTAAGTATACATTTCTCACACAAGTAACAGGACTCACATCTGTATTTTCTTGCCCTATAATAGACTGACAAAAAAGCACTTATTTTCTGTAGAATATTTTAATCAATTGCTATTTTTGTAGTGTAATTTCATCCATCCCTACTCAGATGTGCATCCAATTATATTCAGTAAGATTTGTCCTCAGGTTAAGAAAGAAATGGAATTGTAGTACAATCAGAATTAATTGGCATTTGCTAGGTTTGCAGCCAGTTCCCCCCAAAAAAGACAAACATTGCTTTACTTCCTACTTTGTGTCAACTGACTCATAGTATATAAACAAAGTATTTTAAAAAAAAACCAAAGTAAATACATTTTCATCAAAATGCTACCAAAAGACACAGAAATATCTCCATTGTGTTCCTTTCCATTGCTCAAGCAAGAGATAAGCTCCCGAGTTCCTGGAAGGGAAGATGGAAGACAATGGGAAGGTTGTTAATTTATGTTATCTGTCACCTTGCCCTTCACTAACCGCACCGGATTATGTTTCCAGAAACATCAGCAAGAGGAATGGAAACGAGCCAGTCCCAAAGCACCCCTTGGAGGGAGCCTTTCTACGAAAGAGGACTGTTGAGATTTTTCAGGGGAGGGATTTGCATCCGGCTGGGCATCTGCTGACCAGTATGTTTTCTGCTATGTGTTTTGAGTCCTAATGTTTGGGACACATTTACTGTAAGTTCAGAGTCTGTGATCATAATATTATACAGCGGGTCTTAGAGCAATATTGCCCTGCCTTACGAAGCTCCAAAAGTCTGGAACACTTAACAGACATCTTTGTGAGCCAATCCAAACATGGGCAACGAGAGCCTTCGCCCCTTTCTCTTTTTCCCTGGGACTGTATCGAGAAGCTCATTCGAAACATCTTAGAAGGACTATCGACTCTTGTGAACTTCTTGAGACGAGCATCCACCATATCCATGTAAACGATGCCATTTGTTCAAATTACTTCATTGGATTTATTTGCATGATGTCATTAATACATGACATCATTTTGATTTCTAACAGGTTATGTTGACAAAGTCTTTTAGGGGCTAAATTCACAAACCGTGCTAATGGCAGTGTAGGAAACATCCATTCCTACTTAGATAGTAAGCCTTAGTTAACAAGAGATAACAAGTGTATGGCTCACCTCAGGATTACTTCCCGTGTCCTTTGTGTGATATATGAGAGAAAAGATTCATCAGAGCTGCACTACAGTTGTCAATTTTTGGCAGAAAAAACCGCAGGTGTTGGCACAGCCTTCGGACTTGGGGGGGTCTAAATGCCCAGGTCTAGCAGATCCATTTGAGCCAGTGATCTTTGGGGAAGTCAGAGGTCAAAACAAAATGCTCCTCTCTCGCAGATGGAGGGAAAACAATAGCATGAAATGCTGGCATTTTTAGAAGATGGGAAGCATTCTGCCCTCCAGTCTCCTTGGGGCTGCCCTGCCCCTTGGTGAGCTCAGCCTTCTGCTGAGCCCCTGCTCATTTCTCACGAGCCTTGAACTGAAGAGGGAGATGGAGCCAGTCGAATTGCTCAATGAGGATGAAAGGATTGGGGGTGGGTGGGG
>JANHJO010002490.1:108494-124282 GCA_032468235.1 Pseudoxyrhopus heterurus | reverse complement strand
CTGTGGCCAGAAAGGTCATAAAATGTGGAAAAACTCACTTAACAACTTAGCAACATAAATTTTGGGCTAAATTGTGGTCATAAGTCAAGGATTACCCATAGTAGCACTTGTCTGGCAATGATGGTATGGCAGCTTTAGAGGGCAGTCCGAGATTTTGAAAAAAGTTACAGCTACTTTTACGAATTTGAGACCAATGCTACAAATTCACACTTCTGCACACTCCAAAGTATCTTTCTGGTATCAGACCCAAAGCACTTTATAGCCTGAATTGCAATTCTGTAAAATAAGATAAGGAAAACACAGCAAGGAGAAATGGGGGCACTTCAATTCCCCCAAAACTTGGATTTTTCCTCCCTGAGACATTAAAGTATCTCAAGACAACTCTGTTCTCATCTATCTTGTATGATCTGACTAGTTGAAGAAATCCCTGCAGCAATGGAAATAAAAAGAAGTGTCACAAAAATGTAGTAATGTTTTGTCACAATTTTCAAATTTGTTAATAGTTGTAAAAAGGTAGATATTTACCAGGATAACATAAAATGTAGTATATTCCCATTTGCATGAAGTAGAAACAAATGGTGCAGGAAAGTAGTAATGCAAAATTGATGCAGCTATGATCTCCCCACAATTTTTCATACTAACAGTAAGAGAAATAATGTACATTTGTAAATGACTTTCTGTAATTGTCTGTGTAAAATTTTACAGTTTTGCTAATAATTTTAGCAGGTATGGGAACAAAGAAGTAAAGAAGTAGTAGCAATCCATTCCAATTAACAAATGGAATATTGCTGGAAATAGGGAATTGTTTAAAATGAATGGGGCTTTTCTTTACGGTCACATATGGGACTTCTGAAAATGATCATTGATTGATAGGGGTGATGGGTGATTTTTTTTCAATGATTGAAAAAGCATATCACAATTCTAAAATAGTTAGGAAGTATATTTAATCTTGACACTAGAAAGAAAAGAAATTAGGCGTCGATATGCTTAGGAGGGTGCTTACTTTTCTAGCCCATCCTTTTTTATTTCCTGGTAAAATATATGGGAAAATCCCATTGTGGGACAAACCCGCTTGGGTTTAGCGTTAGGTGTCCATGAATTTGAAGAATAAAATGGACATTGCCAAAGGATTTGTAGGGCCTCAGGGTGCTTAGGAGGGAGAGGGTTTTTTGAGTTCATCCTATCTACGTTTCCTGATAAAAGGCATACGAAAATCCCATTGGGGCTAGGGTAAAATCTCCATGAAATTGGAGCGCAAAATGGACACCATCAACAGATTTGTAGCTCATCGATATGCTTTGGAGGGAGCAGATATTTTGAGTCCACCTTATCCACATTTGAAATAAAATAGATGGAAAATTTCATTAGTATATTAAATGAAACAGATATTGTTTATAAGTTACACACTATGCTGTATAACACATACTGCTTTAAACATATACAGTTTCTTCTAATTACTGTATCTAGTCATATTATACCTAATGTGATAAAAATTTAGTGCAATTTAATCTGTATTGCTTCATCTCAGTATCAAATATGAATAATAATAAAAAGACACATGACACTACAGATAACTTTTTGTTTCCACAGTTCTTAAGAGGTGCTTTCCTGATTTCTCTACTAAAAATGGGGTTTTGACTGTGGCCAACCAAACTACTTTCAAAGATGGAAGAGGAAAAACACGGAATGTAACAGATCTCAGGGAAGCAGCAAAGTATGGATAGTGTGTGTTTTTGTGTTTACCTATGCAACTTTACTTGACTAGTTGTCATATAATGCATTGCCATGGACTTTTTTTTAGAGTACTAATCTCACAGACAAACCTCTATGTAGGAGAGAAATTTCATGCTTTTGATTTCATTTGTTCCATGACCAACTTTATATGCAAATTATTTTGTTATCCATGTCTGGAAGTTGAATCACGATACCTGGCCTTTTTTTTTTATTTGTTTGAAACATTCACTCCTTATTCAAGTATCTTGAACTGATTCAGTCAAATAATGACATCATAGCTTGTCATTATGATTATTGTTTTATTTTTATCCTTCCTTTATGTTCAGACAGGATATTAAAGACTGTTTAATAAAAGCAATACTTCATTCATTTGACCCAGGAGTTTTCTCCTGCAGCAAAAGGATGATGTGCTCATGATAGGGAAAATGGAGGAAGCCATCTATAGTTAACCAGTATTAAAACCCTACAGATGCTTCCCTAGAACTGTACTTATAATATAACTAGTAATAGCAATGTTGTTTAGATATCCTACGGTGTTATTGTTTAGATATCCTGCAGTGTTATTGTAGTTTTATTAATTGTTTGGAAATGTTAATAGTTGAATAGTGTAATCTATTTATACTATAATATATAGAAGTATGTCTATTAAATATGTATAGAATTAGAACCTAAATTCTTGTCTTTTCCATAAGATTTATATTTTTCTTATTATTGCTTTGGGCACAAACCTGAGTATAATATACATTTATTACTAGAGTTTACCCTCAATATTCCATTTTGTCAATTAACCAAACTCTATGAACAGAGTTGTGACTTCATTTTTGTAATGATACGATGTACACATTTCTTACAGTAAGCTCTTAGGTTGGTTGATTTACATAAGCGGGACATAGCCTAAAACTTGTTTTTCTTTTCCTTTTTAAAGTGGCATCAATAATGTTCTTGATGCAAGATCAGTTGGGATGAAGATTTTTGAAGACTACGCGAGCTCTTGGTACTGGATTTTAATGTAAGTTCTTATTCATCAAAAGTCATGCCTTCAGCATGTAAACAGTCATGGTGCATGCAAAGTGGGAATATAACTTCTTCTCCCTTATTCATTCTTTTGTGCTTTCTTTATTCAGTTCTTTTATATGAATTCATTCTTCTTTATTTCTGGTTGCTATTTGCTTCAGGTCTCAATGAAATTAGGGGAAACAATTGAAGCACCATACTTTAAGCCAGTATACAACACTGTAGGAGACTGCTTGCTCATTTTTTAACTGTTGTATTGTTTGTTTGTTTTTTATTCCCAGAGGGCTGTTTATTGCAATGGTAGTCAGCTTGCTCTTTCTTGTGCTTCTGAGATTCATAGCAGGGGTCCTCTTCTGGATTTTCATCTTTGGTGTAATTGGGATTATAGGATATGGTAAGTACCAAATGTTACATGCAGCTATCTAGCATTTTATTACTAATACTGAAATAAGCAGAACTGATAATTAGTTAATTCCATACCATCTCACACTTTCCCCATTAAATGAATTAGTATTGGGTTATTCTATTTGTCCTCTAGATCAGGGGTATCAAACCCAATCACATCACAGGCCATATTGTGACATGTTTGTTTTTGCCCTTGCGAAGCCAGGGTTGGCGTGGTCTTCTGCTCTAGATCCTCCCTTCCTATTAAAAAGTAGCTAATTGAAAGTTAAATAGCCACAGTATAAATAGCAAACCCCACTCCCTTCTAGCACTGATAATGTTATCTAGTTAAGTAATGAAACATCTGTAAGAAAACAAGTTCAGAGAGCACCAAGAATTCCACACAATATGTTCTTCCTTCAGCAATACCTAGTACTAATACTTTACTACTACTTAGGCCCAGGAAAAACACCAAAGACTTCTACCCACCATGCAGATGTTTACTTGTTACGTATGTGTGTTTTAGTATATCTAGAGTATAATATCACTATCTGGTTTTTGTTAGGAAATGGCCATTGGAGTAAACAGATTTCTACTATTTTACTCATTTGGTTATTATATGTTGAAATATATCATGATAGATTTATAGAACTCTTAGTTTACAAGAAGTTGAGGTGCCTTACAATCATCCTCATCAAAACTATCCAGTCTCAACTAAATAATTAGGTAGGGCATAAGGTTGGTGTTGCAAGCTTTCTCAAAAATGTATGTATACATTTTCTATAGACAGAGAGAGAGACTAATTATCTGGTTGATCACCTGTGACAATTTAATAACCTATTTCACTGCATACTGAGAAAGTGAATTTTTCTGCCGTTTCCTGATTCACAGATACCTGTACAGTTATCAAACATGACCCACGTATCATATGAAGCTCTATTTTGACAGCTATCGATGTAGAATATTCAATATTCTTCATCTTTGATGTTGCTCTCTGATAGAACTTGACATTTTTTTCCCATCTGAAACATGAGAGAAAATACTGGGTGGTGCTCCACCTTTTCAAAAAGTTATTGGCAAGTTTGTTTTGGAATTTCAATTATTTGTGAAAAGACTGATGACTGGTTGGAAGTTCTCTTTGGTTTTGAAACAAACCATAGTATAGATTATCTAAAGGATGTAAATTGCTTTATGATTCTATTTTTTCTTTTTCAAAAGGTATCTGGCATTGCTACTGGGAATATCATCGCCTTCATGGAATACCTGGTTCTGATCTTACCATCTATGATATTGGATTCCAGACAGATTTCAGGGTCTATCTGCAACTGAGGCAAACATGGTTAGCATTTAGTAAGTGAATTTTTGAGAAACCTGTATTTTGAGCCATCTGCTTAATATTAGCCTGAGTAAACAACTTCTTTGATGATTGCTTGACTCAACATATTCCATGGTAAGCTATACATTTAAACATGGGCTGACAAATAATCTAAAGTTGGATGAGTTCATCCAGCATATTGAAATAAAAAAAATCAAGGGTACTTTGACTTAGTACAATATGGGAGCCTGCTCTCTGAAAATCAGATTTCCTAAATGTCTTGTTTGTCTAATTTCACTGCAGTTATAGCCAACTACAATTTCAATTGATTCTCAGAGGCTTACATGATATAAAAAAATTATCCATAGTACAAATTGAAAATTAAAATGCTATAGAATTCAGCTAGAGTATGTCCATGACATCTGGAAATTATGGGATGTGTGGTCTGACATATCTGTATGGCTCCAAATGGTAGACGTTTGCTCTGGAATATGCTTTCAGGCTATGCAAGATGCAGCCAATGTTGACTTTATTTGTTCTTAAAGTGAATGAATTAGAGAATGCATGATGAAACATAGCTCATGCTTTGTTGCACCTGTGCAGGTAGGAAACATGGGAATAGGCTGGGAAAATCCTAGGATAAGTAGGATAAGTCACACTGAAACACAATACAAAATATTGTATTTTACTGCCCCATATAGATAAATCAGTTTCTTGAAAACACATTACATGTATTATACTTCATTTAGCCTGCAGGCAAAATCAAATTGTAAAGTCTCCCTGGTTTTTTTCCTGCTCTGGAGACAATAGTATTGTATTCCAAAATGTCTGATGGATCAAGACTTAAAATGAGTGGAACTTATAAATAATCCCTGTTATGTTCAATACAACTCAATGTGAGTTTTCTTGCTTGTGATGAAGTGGATTGTTTCTTTGTTATTTTGACCCTGTTACTTTCTGAAAAAGAAAAAGAAAAGATATAAGATTTCAGTGTTATTTCTCATTTGCAGAATTTCTGAATCTTGACAAAAGTCATGCTGGAAGTCTAGATGGCTAACTTCAAGTAAATATCAGTACATAAAGTACAAAAATAAATATCAGTACATAAAAAATAACAAATTCAGGCTGCTGTTAGTAAGTTATTATCCAGGAATAATAATGATAAGCCCTGAGATACAATGAATAAAAGAACAAAATCAGTCACGTATAAGCATTGATTATATTGAACATCTTCAGATACAATGAATGAAAAAAGCAAAAGGGAATCAGTGAATAGGACTGTCTAATTGCAAACAGATATTTATTTATGCTAATCATGTTGAATCTGTATTATATTTAAAGCTATGCATTGCATTGAATTATTTTGCTTTTAAATGAATGGTTTTCTTCATCAACTTTGTTGTACAGGATGCCATAATATTCATGCCTTACATATGCAACATGAAACTTATAAATACAGTTGTGATGAGAGAGTACAATCTTGATGACATACTTGCTTTAGTGCGTATAAAATATCCTAGGCTAGATCTACGTATGTTGAGATTTAATTCCACTGGAAACGTGGATAAAATGCAATTGTTAAAGGGACTATTGAAACTAACCCCTCTAACTGGTAACGTGCTGTTGTGAGATTAAGTCGGCCTTATTTTTTGACAAACTCATTTCTTGTTATTTTCAGTGATACTACTTTGTATAGTGGAAGTTGTCATTATACTGATGTTAATATTTCTGAGAAATCGAATTCGGATTGCAATTGCCCTTTTGAAAGAAGGTAGCCGGTGAGTATTATTAGCATCCTCATTTTTGCAGTATTCTGAACACAGCCTTCCCCATCCATCAGTGCAGAGACTGACCTAGTATATAGATGTTTAAGTTTTGCTAGAAATTCAGGGCAATATACCATTTGATTTTTTTTTTTTAAAAAAGAAGCATGTTAAAATGAGAATTGTGCGTAATTTCATTTTTTGGCCTTACTTGGCAAGCAAGCAACTGATTGTACTGCAATACATTGCAAATTTCTTCCTTTCCCCAAGCCTCAGCTGATTAAACAGCTTCAATTGTGAGGCAAGAATATTTTTTTCACTGCAGTCTAAAGCAACTTTAAGCATCCAAATTTTGTAGATTACAATGTGAGCTAAAAATATAATGGAATGCTCTATTCCTTACCCTGTTTACTTCCTAATTTTAGAGTTAAATAATGGCTTACAGAGATTGGTGGCATTTTTTTTTCTATCTGCCCAGCTGACCGCTGGTTTTTCTCATTCAGGCTAGTTAAATCAAATTCAGATGCACCGAGAGCTGTTTTCTGCTTTCAGGTCTTCCTATGGTGTTTTCCTTCTGCTTCTCAGCACACTTGTCTGAATAGGGATACTCCCCTGATGTAGCAATAAATTTTCAGCGATTAACACTGGTTCGTCCATTTTCGATTCAGCAGAAAGCCATCTAAACATTAAGTTTTGAATTGGCCAGTACTTTCTTTATCCATTTTAGTTGCCACCCATTCTGCTTCCCTTTTCTTCTTTCTAACATGCTCTCTGATAACTTTTTAAGACTCCATTTCCAAAGTCAGACCATCTATAGCCCTTTCCCTTTCTTTCCTATGAGAAACGTTTCTCGGAGAACTGAATGATCTCTACTCTTCCCATCAACAAAGCTGACACGAACCAGCACAGAACAACTATTTGAGTGCCTGCATAAAAATATGACTATATGTAGAGTTGGCAAAAAGCCATGATAACTGGAAGCCTGCCAGAAAGATATCAGGCTGTTTGCTCTAGTTCATAGATTCAGTCAGATTGTACAGTGAAGGAAAGAGACCAGACGTTCTCTTTCGAAGGAGGTTATCTTAATTGTGAAGAGAACTATTCTACAAGAATGCCAAGCCTTGGTTAATTAATATGATCTTGCTAGCTAAAAAACTGTGAATTACATTACCCACTTTATATAATATTTATATATTTTTATTAAAAATGTACATGGAAGGGTTGGTCAACGTCATGTGTTTGGTTATTTTTTCTGAAATGATATTGAAAATAAATGTAAGGGCAAGAGTATTTCAGTTTGCAATTCTCTTAGTTTTTTTCTTCTATAAAGAGCAGTCTTGTCTCTGTCCTTGTATAAACTGAGTTTCAGACTGTTTTTCCTCACCGAGCCAATAATCAGGATTGCTGTTTTGGGGAAGTTGAAAGTAAAATATATAGTGGGGTATCAACTCTGAAAGTAAAATATATAGTGGGGTATCAACTCTGTAAAATATATAGTGGGGTATCAACTCTCAACTCAGCTATTTTTCTGGGGTCACCTGTAAGCATCATAGCAAATTAAACAATGCAATTAAAAGAATGTGTGCAGAGATTTTCATAAACTTCTAATGAAAAAATAATATTTCATTATAGCGTTGGGTATAATATATTTAAAGATCACTAAAGATCACAGAAATACTGTCCAATATTTCTGCATTGGAAAGTGCATAAAGTGCATATTTTTTGATGCATTTATTAAAAGAAATGTTGCACTCCATTGTGAACACAGAAGAATGCAACCCTTAATCAAGGTCTTGAAAAATATATGGTTAGTGACTGAAAGCTAAGTAATTTTTTTCAAGTTTAGTTTAATCATCTCTTCAGTGAAATGGCGGTTTATATTAGCAATAAATCAGTTATGATCTATTCCTAGAATTTAACAAGCAGTTTATTATTGTAAACAGTTTATGATTTCAATAAGGCCTACCTATTATTAAATTCCGAAGTGCATTGATTTGTAGTAATTATTTCTTGAATAGCATAAGCTTACACTGTTCTTCAGTAATTGAAAAAAAAGTCAAGATGTTTCTAGCACAATACATTAATTGTCCATGTAGAACTAATGTTTAATGTAAGCTTTAATTTAAGTTTTAGCTCTTATTTGAATTATGTGAATAATTATAAACATGCACAGAGTACATTGCCCACATTAGGGAAGGCTTATGAAAATTGAAATGGTAATTATATAAAAAGTATTCTCATGTAGAGAAGAAAGTCAAGTTTCATAACATTACCAAGTAATTACCAGGCTGACATAGGGTGAAAAGGATAAGAAGGTTTAATGATAGACTGCATGTGGAAGCTTACCTTTGGTACCAGGTTTATTTTTGAGGTTTTATGGAAGTATGTATATATCTTTTTATTGATATTGTTTTAATTGTTGGTTGGAAACCACCCAGAGTTTGATATAAGACGGGTGGCTATATAAATGTTTTAAATACATAAATAAATGCATCCATTCATTCCTGGACCAAGATGCTCTGTTCACACACACTGATGCTTTGGTCATCTGAATGGACTATTTCAATGTGCCTTATGTATAGCTGCCCTTGAAGAGTATCCAAAAACTACAGCTAGTACAGAATGCAGTGGCACAGGCAGATATGTATGCTGCTTGATCAACCCACATTATACTTCTGCTCTGCAAGCTGCATTGGTTGCTATTACGTTTCTAAGTTTAATTCAAGGTGCTGATAATGACCTATAAATTGCTCCGGCTTACCTGAGGGACTAGATCAGGGCTGTCAAACTCTCGGCCTGTGGGCCGGATATGTCATGCGCTGGCCATACCCACACCCAGTTTAGCAGAGGAAAAAGTCACGATACGTCATATGATGATGCTGTAACTATGTGAGTTTGACACCCCTGGACTAGATAAACTCTCCCTGATTATACTGTATCTACCTGACCCATTATACTCTTCTGCCTATTTGGAAATGTCTTCAGGCAAGGAACCTTTTCTGTCATGGCATATAATCTTTGACACATCCTCCCTCCAGAGATTAGATTAGCCCTGAGCCTGCTGGCTATTCATGAGAACTTAAAAGTATGGTTTTGTTACCAGACGTAGGGATCAGATGTGCAGCAGAACCTGTGGCAATATTAATTTATTGGCAATATTAATTTATTGGTTCTGATTCTACATTTTTAACAGCTACTGATTTTGTGTGTTGTTTTATGATGTTTTTAATGGTTGTTATCTGCCTTGAGTCATGCATTTGAGATGGGCAGCCATATAAATTGAAATAATAAGCAAACATTGACAAAAAACAGAGAGAACAATAAAACATTCCATAGAAAAGGAGAAAAGGAGAAAAGAAACATTAGACTTTTATTTAAATTTGATTTTTTTTTACTCCATGCATGGACCAAAGAAAGTCTCCATTCTTGTTTACCCTTTTACAAGCAAACAGTTTATGCTAACCGTACCACTTCTGAGTGGCTTCGGACTTTCTGCCATGTCACTCATAGGTGGTGCTGGGTGATTCACTGAGTTTCATTTTTCCCGTAAATATTTTGTCCTTGTGTTTGAATATTTCCTTCCCTTCACAGAGTCCCCTTCATTGGCAACAAAAATCGAACATGTCTTGTGTGTATTTGTAAACCCAGGAATGAAAAGTCTGAACTTTATTACTCTGTGGGGCACAGCAGGGATGAAAAAACTATCCAGCTTCCAATTCATGTACAATTTCCAATATTCAAAATTGATTAGAGTGATCGAGTCCTAGGAGTTATAACTCAGCCACATCTAAAGAGCCACATTTCTTATTTCTGGGGTCCTATTGTATAAAGAAGCTAAAGGAAATAAGATTGATTATGTCAGTTTCAACATGTACATCTGCTAAGAACTACGATGGATGAACTTTTGTGTAGAACAAAAGACCTGGGGCACTGGACAGAAGTTACAATTAATTTTTTTTTAAAAATGATTTTTGAAGCTGATACCAAAAATTACAGTATGGGGGTGGGGTGAGGGGAAAGCATGCCTTGCTGTAAAAGACATTGAATAAAAATATTGATAAAACAAATATTAAAGGATAATACAAAATGCAAATGAAAGAGTCGAGGAACAGGTAAAACCTGGGACAAAATGAAAGATGAAATTTTGTAGGACAATGATTAGCAATTTTATACAGCTTGTATAATAAACAGCTAAAGGGCATCAGAAATAAAAATAGGAATTGGCTGTCATACAAACTTTTAACATACATAGGCATTTAAAAAAAAATTTTTTAAACAAGTATTGTTTGCATGAACTTCATGTTAAATGGACGGGTGGGAAGGGGATCTGTTACTTATTCATGACCACTGAATATGGCATTGTGGGAATTTACATTATTTTTATGATGACATATACTACAACGATTTGCATAATGAAAAGTTACACAAGGAATAGAAATCAAAGTGGAAATTTGGTATGCTGTATACAAAATTGGTTGTTTTGTAGCTGACATCTGGTAAATTGAATAACTATTCATTTATTTGTTTGTTTGTTTAGGGCAATTGGCTACATCATGTCTACATTATTCTATCCAATTATAACCTTTATTCTTATTGCCATCTGCATTTCATACTGGGCAGTGACAGCTGTGTATCCTTTCGATCAGAGAGTAAGTGGTTGCAGGTTATTTTCACATTTCCAGGTGAGCACTTTATTGGTACGTACATGCATATGCTAAATATTCATCACACTATTCTCATTTAGGAACATTATATGGAATCCAGAAAAGAGTAATAAATAGTAAATTCTTATAAAGGAATGGAAGTAAGAAAAAGGAAACGTTGCTAAATGTTATACAACCCATACACTGCAGTAGTCCAACACAATTAGGACCAAAATTTGCATTGCTAAGGAAGGCAGTTATTAAGTGAGCCAATTTTATGACCTTTTTTGGCACAGTTATTAAGCAAATCACTGCAGTTGTTAAGTGAATCAAGTGAATCTTCCTTCCCCCATTGACTTTGCTTGCCAGAAGCCAATTGTGAACGTTGCAAATAGTGATCTCCTGACCTTGGGATACTGCAACCATGATAAATACATGCCAGTTGCTAAGTGCCTGGATTTTGATCATGTGATCATGGGAATACTGCAGTGGTCATAAATGCAAAGACAAGTCATACTTCACTGTTTAATATTGGTGTAACTTTGAATAGTCACTAAAAGAATGGTTGTAAGTTGAGGACTTTCCATATTTTCTGCCCTAGCAAACTATCCTTGTGGATTTTTATATGACAGATGTCCATGATTTACGACCACAGTTGAGCCAACATTTCTGTTGATAAATCAGACATTTGTTAAGTGAGTTTTGCTCCATGTTATGACCTTTCTTTCTACACTTGTTAAGCGAATCACTGCAGTTGATAAGTTAGCAATATGGTTGTTAAGTGAATCTGGCTTCCCCACTGATTTTGCTTGTCCAAAGTTTGCAAAAGGTGACCTTAGGACACATCAATGGTCATAAGTAGGAGTCAGAATTTTGATCACATGACCATGGGGATGCTGGAATGGTTGTAAATGTGAAAAATGGTCATAAGTCCCTTCTTTCAGTGCCGTTGTAACTTTGAATAGTCACCAAATGAACTGTTGTAAGTCAAGGACTTTCTGTACTCCATACACTGCCTTTTATTCTGTAGGCTTCTCATCTCTTTCTTTTTGCAGATCTTTTTAATGCCATTCCATTACAATTTTCTTATTCTACTCTTCCTCTAGATCCATTATTTCTTCCTCGGATATTGGTAATTCAGTTGTCAGGTGCAATGTACCTGGTCAACTACATGAATAGGCCACAGCAGTTTCATTATTGTTGGTCACTTATATTACAAGAATCTCACTATACTTGCTGCATTCTTTGGGAACCAGTAGATAAGGCTTCACTAGTCTGGTCTGTGACGTTTCCTCCTTAACTTCCTCTTATCCTTTAGTCAATAATTCTGCCAAATCAATCCTAAATTATTCTTCTCTTGACCACACTGAAATTCTTCTTCCATGCTTCTTTTCATATTTTCATTCTTGTA
The DNA here is from genome assembly GCA_032468235.1 of Pseudoxyrhopus heterurus. NCBI lineage: Eukaryota > Metazoa > Chordata > Lepidosauria > Squamata > Pseudoxyrhopus > Pseudoxyrhopus heterurus. The sequence continues at coordinate 112,018 of JANHJO010002490.1, read as the reverse complement.
TTCAATCCATGTTTGTATTCTTCACTCATTTATTTTTTTTTCTTTTGCTACTACACACATTTCTCAAGTAAGCCATTCCCACTGCATTCAACTTAGTCTAATGTACTCTCAGTAGCATATAACATAGTGGGTAGAAGAATGCTATTATACACCTCTTTCAATAAGCTTTCTTTGCAGTAGATTACATAACACCATTACTTTTCACCCTCATCTGCACATGTTAAAATGTCTCCATTTCTCATTGTAGTAAGCATTTTGTTAGAGTACACAAATTCATATACTCTAGTTTTTTGCAGTTTATCTATAACTCGCAATCATTCATTACAATATCCCTGTCAGAATTAAGTGCTTTGGTTATTAATTCAATATTATTCACAACCGTATGATTTGTTGCATTTGCTGGAAATCATTTACATGCTCCGTCAAGAATATGCATATAAATTATAGATGCATTCACCTTCCTAACCAACACACTTCTAACAAGCTTTGCTTATACACTGATCCCTAAATGCATTAAATAATCAAGGGGAAATCATACAAGCTTGTTATTCCCTGCTCAATATTAATAATTTGTTAAACACTCCATTTATTTTATGACATCCTTTAGAGTGTGCTCTTAATGCATTCAGTAACCAATCTTAAACTCCATGCTTATGAAAAAAAATTATAATTCAAACCTATTCAATTTATCATATTTCTTTGCTAAAGCATGAAAGAAACAAGCATCTCAACCTCCTTCAGAAGAAACTACATTTTGCATAGGAAGAAATCTTTATCTTGATCTCTTACCCTTTAATTGATTCAAGTATCGTGATTTTTTTTTGCCATTGAAAGTGCAGAAAGTTTGAGAACACTTGATTTGTTCAAGTAAATAAATGAAGAGAACTTAACAAATTTCACTATGCATCTGACTATCTTGTGTTCTTCAGTGGTTTCTTAAATACTTATTTACATGCTCACATTCCTTCCCAGAACTTCTCTTACTGATTAATTGTGGGTAAATCCTTACATAAAATGCAAGTTTTGCACTATTGTGACTTTTTTTAACATTTGGGTAGAAGTGTCTTGGATGGCTTATTATTTCAACTTTTTGAAATATATTTTTATTTTATTTTTCTGAACTTTCTCAGTATTTTTCACCACAGTATCCTTACTGTGCATGTGATCTTTGAGCTGTAAAGGTAAAGGTTCCCTCACACATATGTGCTAGTCATTCCCGACTCTAGGGGGCAGTGCTCATCTCTGTTTCAAAGCCGCAGAACCAGCGCTGTCCAAAGACGTCTCCGTGGTCATGTGGTCGGCATGACTAAATGTCAAAGGTTCACGGAACGCTGTTACCTTCCCACCAAAGGTGATCCCTATTTTTCTACTTGCATTTTTTACATGCTTTCAAACTGCTAGGTTGGCAGAAGCTGTGACAAGTAATGGGAGCTCACTCCGTTACACGGCGCTGGGGATTCGAACCGCCAAAATGCCAACCTTTTCAACGTCTTAGCCATTTGAGCCACTGCATCCCTGTAAATCAAGTATAAAGAAGACCAAATTAATAACAACAGGTACAACAACCAGAACTGGCAAATTATTCATTTATTACATTTTTACAGTATTCATCACACTGCCCAATGAACATATTGAAGTGAAGGCTGGCTTCTGCCTTTTAGGATCAACCATCAACAGCAAAGGAAGAAGCATCAAGAAATATGACACAGACTAATTTGGTGAGCAGCCATGCAGGGCTTGGAAAAGACCTTTAAATCCCATGATGTGTCTCTGTCTACAAAGATCAGAATAGTGCAAGGAATGATATTCCCTGTGACACTCTATGGAAGTCAAAGTTGGACTTTGAAGAAGCAGGCTAGGAATTGACACCCCTGAACTTTGGTGTCAGAGGAGACTCCTGAGAGTACCATGGACAGCCAAGAACACAAACAAACAGACCATCATACAAATCAACCCAAAGTTCTCACTCAAGGCACAAGTGGCCGGGCTCAAATTATTGTATTTTGGTCACATTATGGGATGACCCAGCTCTCTGGAAAAGGCTCCAGTGCTGGAAAAGGTAGGAAGAAAAGAAAGAGGATGACCAATAGTAAGATGGATGGACTCAGCTATTGTAATAATGGAGGCACCATTGGAAGACTTGAAAGACCAGGTTGGGGACATATTGTCTCAAATAAAATCTATGTGGTCATGAGGAGTCAAACATGATTTTATGGCACATAATCAATCAATCAAAGCATAAATAGAATAAGGGAAAACTTGCATATGAGCCATGGTGGCACAGTGGTTAGAGTGCAGTACTGCAGGCTACTTCTGCTGACTGCCAGCTGCCTGCAAAACAAAACTGTTGTAAGTCGAGGACTACCTGTGGTAAGTCTCCATCTTAATCAGGAGTTGAGTTCAGGGCTTGCATGACATTGGTTCTTCCTATCAAAATATTAATTAAAGCTCTCAATGTTCTTGCTTCATGAGATATTATAGAAGTGTAGCTGCTTGATTTAGTCTTCAAGTTACAACCATTCCTTTGTTGACCATTGAAAGTTACAATAGCATTAAAAAGTGACTTTTGGCTGGTCCTCACACTTATGACTGTTGCAGCATCCCCACAGTCGCATGATCAAAATTGGGCCACTTGGCAACCGGCACTGTCTATGAGAGTTGCAGAATCTCAGAGGCACGTGATCGCCGTTTGCGACCTTCCCAGCCAGCTTCTGACATGCTGAAAGTCAATGGGGGGAAACTGGATTTGCTTAACGACTGTAATTCACTTAACAACCATGGCATAAAAAGGTCATAAAATTGGGCGTGATTCGCTTAACAACTGTCTTGCTTAGCAACAGAAATTCTGGTCCCGATTGTGGTTGCAAGTCAAGGATTACCTGTATTTATTACAGTGTGTGTGTTTGTGTGTGTGTATGTGTGTGTGTGTGTGCCTGTGTGTGTGAAGATGCACCTGTGAGGATGTAATCTGTCCCGTTGGTTTTGGCAGAGCAGGAACAGACTACCGGGCTAAATAGATTTATGAATCAGCAAAGCGAATCAACCACTGAAGTGAGTAGTAAAAAAAATTGAATCCCACCACTGGTAATGCCCATCTAAAACATCTCAGAAACTGGTATTGCTTTTCAATGGCCTTCTGGGTGGAATTCAAGATGCTGGTTTTCACTTATATAGGTAGTCCTCAAATTATGACTATGATGACAGTCATAAAACAAGTCACCACATGACTGCACTGAATTTTACATTGTTAAGTGAACGCCATGGTCATTTGCTATGGGGCGTTTTTTTGCAACAACCTGGAAGTAAATGCCAATTTCTGACCAAAACATCATAATTTGCAATCATGTAAGCACGGGGTGCTGAAAACAGGTGTAAAGGCAGGCCATTTAGCAAGCCCACAGAATGTAGACATATAACGGGAGGGAGACGTCAGAACATCGAAACTGGGTCGTAAATCTCTTTTTGAGGGTCCGTCAGAACTCTGAACAGTTGCTAAGCGAGCAGTTGTAAGTTGAGAAATATCT
>JANHJO010002490.1:79650-96478 GCA_032468235.1 Pseudoxyrhopus heterurus | reverse complement strand
AGTCTTAAAGTTGCCAAGATTGGAGATCTCTGGTCTTTCCTAACTTGGTCTTCTGGAGATTCATTGGAACTTCTCTTCCAGCCCTCCCCCGCACCCCCCCAGTTCAACCTTTGCTCAGTGTATCTTTGGAAGACACCATATTGAAGAAGATTGATCTGAAACTCAGATCATTCGCTTTTCGTCATAAGCTTTTCTCCTTCTGCTGCTTGACAAAGACAAAGAATTAAGGATTATTTGCCTTTTAGGTCCCTCTTGCATTATTTCTATGAACGTGTGATCATTTTTTCATTCAGAGAGGAAAGAAATGCGAGAGATGTAATATGAATGAATATTCCTTGTAGCTGAAGTAAAAAAAAAAAACTGGTCTTGAGTCTCATAGAAAAAGGCCTAATTAAATATCAAAAATTAGTATTCTGCATCATAAAATAGAATGCACTCCTGCGAAGAAAAATACAATTTTCTTATTCATAACTGGAATTCAAAATGCAATTGCAACATTAATCCCATTTTATGTTAGTAAAAGCTGGGGAGCCAACATATTCTAAGCAGAGCTTTTTCACAGTCATGCTGCTTATTTAGTTGTCTCATATGAACTTTTATTTCTGTTAAACATTAAAACAATGGGTAACCTTAGTTATGCTGTTTCTCCTGGATCATGAGAGGCTTTTGAAACAGGACATGATGTATTAAAAACATGTAATCAGGAATTCCATTATCCCCTCATGACATTATCCTCTGTCATTAACACAGGGGTGATTGGCCTCAGTTCTGATTGAAGCTTGTGTCCAGATTTGCATTGGTAATTCTACTTTTTCTCTAACTTTTTGCACAAATGACAGACTTACCATTCTAAAATTGGACGCTCCAAAATTCATTCAACTGAACTGCCTAGTTCTACATTAAGCTGGACTTGGTTTTAAGATAATTGGGGAATTCAACCGATATTAATTGGACTAATATAGAATCTTAGGTGGGTTTTTTTCAGCATTTTAACTCTTCTGTTGCAAAGAAGAAGGTTTTCCAGGAAATCCATTCTGTTAAAGGGAGCAACTTATTTCCAGATGAGATTTTTTTTTTTTTGAGAAAGGTGCTTATATCATTTGTATTCCAAAACATCTGAGAGAGCTATCAGTCTGGAATAAATTATATATAGGCACTCAGCTGAATGCCCATTTCAGTGAGTAGATGTCTTTTCTCTCCAGACAAGTGTAATTCATCCAGATTTTCACACAGTTAGCTTTCCTGGAAAAGGGAATATTTTGCTAATTCTACATACTTCAGCAAAAACTGTTTTAGAAGGTTGAGGACAACAGGAGTGATGCAGGAGGAACCAGGACCTGGTTAGAGTCATTTGCCCTTCCCAAAGCAGGAGCCTCCAAAAGAGTCTGCCTGCTGAATGGTCCTTTTCATTTAGAGGACAGCAATTTCGTTCCTTTCTGTGCTACTAAACAAATTAGTTTCCCTGCATGCAAATATACAAATCAAAAGATGAATAGTCTCTCTTACTACAGCAATCGCTGAGCAATCTATTGGGAATGTCTCTAGAAGGCAACTTTTATCAATGGATAACTGGAGAACAGATTAAATTCATCATTAAAAAAAATACATGTTTTCCCATTGTAATGCTTGTTCAAACCTAAGATTATGGCTATATATGAACCTAGCTAGCATGCTGTCCACATAGTGTTAATATTTTGGGATATATGGTATAGTAGACAAAATCATTGACTTAGCCCTTGCTAACCATGTTCTTGCATATTAAATCTTAGGATTAGTCTTAAATGTTTTCAACCGAAATAAATTGATGATATTCGTTTGAAAAACAGCAAGATTGCACTTTTAAGTCACAATGCAACTATTAGACATCATTAGGTGTCTTTAGGAATTGTTAGGTGTAACACTGGATTGTTTCTAGATAACTAGAACTGATTCTAATAATTATTAGAATAGGAGTGACATCTGGAAAATGTTTGCTGTTATCATACTGATTAAAACAGGGGGCTTAGCAATCAATCCAAAGAAGCTAACACATAAAGGAGGAAAAACGAACTAAGAATTTGCCAAAGAAGTTACAAAATTACTTTTCCCCCCACATACAATCTTTATTCTGGCCTGGTTTTTATTTAACAAACCATTGTTAAAATAAACTGTGATTTAATACGTGTGAGCACAGCTAATAGGCTGTACTTGAGCAAGTAAACCCAGTGAGAAATATAATGGAGAAATGCCCTTAAGGGAAACATTCTACAGTCATTTTGTTAACTAAGCAACTGAAAAAAAAGTGAAAATGCGAAGCAATAGCACTGAAATTTGGCTGCCATTCAGCCAATTTGAAATGTTCCATAATGGCAAAGTGTACATCTGATAGGCAAAATTCCTGAATATCTTTCTCAGAAAATGAATGAGCATTAATGTGCAGACTAAGTAATAATTTATTTTTGAAAGGCAAATAGCTTTGAACTTTGACTGATGTGTTTCTTAATCCTTAGGACAAACCCTGCCGGTTTGTTATAGTGTCCATTTTATGCATATAGTGCTTTAACATAAAGCTAAAGCTTGATCAAATGCACTTCCTTGCTTTAGAGAAGTCATAATGTACTAGAGAAATCATTTCTTGATGAGATGATAACGTTGAAATAGGCTTGGATCCTGCACTCCTTCGAGTCAAGAGCCTTCTTGATGGAACTGGTGCAGCATCTAGCCCACCTGATTCTAAAGGGCTGATTATATTATTGTGCCAGTGTTTACAGTATAATAAATGTGTGTGTGTGTGTGTGTATGTGTGTATATGTATGTATATATACACACACATACACATAATCTCGCCAGGCGTTTGCTGTTGTGCACAAAAGAGCCAGCAGATGGAAGTATTGGATTGGTTTCATTTTTTGCTCTCTGCCTTTCTTCCTCCTAGTGGGAGATTTAGAAAGTCAGGACGGTTCTACCAAAAGACCTTATTACATGAGTAAATCTCTGCTGAAGATACTCAACAAGCATAACATGCAAAGCAAGAGACATTAGAGAAGGTGGACTGTCCTGAGCGCACCACTGCGTTGGGTCTGGTGCATTGTTTCTGCAATACGTTGTCAGCTTTTACTTGTGAAGTTTTATACCAAAGCTATTGTACCTGTGAAACCATCCAAGTTTGTCGTGACACCAATCTTTAAAATTCCAGGGACAGAGGAAACATGAGAGATTTTTTTTTTTTTTCCCTTCTTTCTCTCTCTTGATTTCTCTCTTTAATTACTGTGGCTTGGATGTTTTGGAGTGGAAGACTGTTAAAACATTGGCTGTTGTTTTCTTTATTTTTCTTCTTTTGAAAAAGAGGTATGAAATGTTTTCCTGTTAAAAATTTTGTCCTAGGTGAGTAAACAGTTTTTTCAGAACGATGTTAAGAGTTTCCAAGGAAGAAAACCTGTAAATGTCCTTTTTCAATATATATGGTCAAAGAATATGTAAATGTCTCTTGACTGCATTTCAAGTTTTGTCACTTTCCTATCCTGTACAGCTGTGTGCTCCAATACAAAGTGCCTTACTGGCTATTGGTATCAACTAGTTTATGTTCCAAAATTTACAAGCACCATTTGAACCATTGATCTACTATTGCTTGAAACAAAAACTCTCTTTCGATTTACTTGAAAGTATTGGTACAAGTTTGGTTGTTTTATGTTGTTGCAAGTGTGATAAAATCTGTATTTTCCCACTTCCATCTGCTCTAAAAGCAAAGCAGTGGGCAATATAACATTTAGGGGAATAGGTTTTTCAGCCTAGTTTTATCCAGCTTGATTTATAATTCAGGATGTTGAGTCTTTGCTGACTTATCACTTCAACGTGTGCTGCAACCCACATATAAATCTGTTTTCTGGGGTATTTATTCAACTTTCTCTATCCAGGAGATCAGAACTAGGTGTGCCAACTTTTCAGCCAGATGTTTTATCTATCATCTTCTGAGTGGCAATTCGATCCATGACAATTAACAGCAAATATTTATTGCCCTGCTAAGAAATATTATCAGATGACCCTAATTTGAGAAAGTCTTTCCTACAAAAGAAGAGTGGATTAGATAGAAAAAATTATAAAGAAAAACTTCCAGAGCAATGCCCAGATCCGCACCCCACTTTTCCCCAATCTATCTAGGGTGGCATCAACTCCAAGATAAACCAATCCAGCTTCTCCTATCCCATGTCACAAAACCATATCTGGACTGGTATACATAGCTGCCAGAAGCCACATGACAGATAGAGCAGACCAAGATTTTTTAAAAAACTGAAATATTAACCACTGATCAATATTGCCTATAAATTAAGGTATACAGCTAGTCCTCAACTTCCCATCATTCGTTTAGTGACTGTTTGAAGTTACCATAGCACTGAAAAGAGTGGCCTATGACCAGTTTTCACACAACCACTGCAGCATCCCCATAGTCACATGGATAACATTCAGGCGCTTGGCAACTGACATGTATTTTAGGAGGGTTGCAGTGTCCCAGGGTCACGTGATCAGCATTTGCAACCTTCCTAGCCAACTTCCAGCAAGCAAAGGCAATGGGGGAAGCCAGACTCACTTAACACTTAACTACATGATTCATTTAACAACTGTGGCATGAAGGTCATAAAATGAAACAACTCCATTAACAACTGCCTAGCTTAACAACAGAAATTTTGGACTCAATTATGGTCATAAGTCAAGGACTATCTGTATACTTGAATATGGAAAACAAAAAAACACAGAAGAATATAAGGATGTGAAGTGAGGGAAATGGGTAGATGTGCAAGAAAGTGGGGGTGGGGGCTTATTTAGGAATTACACAAAAGGCTGGAAATTCATTTGGCAACTCTTTTTAAGAAAAGACTGGACAGTCACTTGTTTGAAAAAGGTATAGGTATAGGTCGGATCTCCTGCATGAGCAGGGGGCTGGACTAGAAGACCTCCAAGGTCCCTTCCAGATCAATTCTGATTCTGGTTTCCTAGGTGTATAAAGGCAATTAAGAGTTGTGCGTGAGAATCACCTCAAGTGGCAGAGGTGATTTTTGTGAAGCAAGGCAGGGATTCAGAAACTTCCTCATTCTAAGTTATTCAGTGCTTGGGCTTTTCTGCAGTGATGTTTGCAGTCCTTTGCTCTCCCTGCCCATTTCTTTGCTTTATTAGCCAACTTAGGGAGAACCTTGCTCCCTTTACAGATTTGAAGGAGCATGAAACAGCTGCTCCAGATACAGCCACAGGGATCAGCTGTGAAGTTGGCAATCCTACAGACCAGCTCCCATGTGAACGCTGGGAGGAAAAGAAATATTTTTCTTGTTTGGCCTTGTATGTGTGATGCCTGTAGATATCTCAGCTTTCAGAGCTGATGAAAACCATGCCGGGGGTGTGTGTGTGTGTGTGCTTTGTAAAGCAGAGCTCCGAGCCTGCGGCTTGAGTGGAATAGGGCTGAGCCCTCAGCATTTGTGTGCATGCTCAGATTATCATTCTGTTGATTGTCTGCAAATGCACACCTCATGATTAGACCAGAGACAGCCCCCCCCCAAAGCATAGAAAACATGGGTGCCAAATTGCATTGCAGTGCTCCTTTGGCCATCTTGCTCAGTATTCCCAGGGGGGAATCTTCTCAAGGAATGGAAACTTGGAAGGGTATTTTGCAATGTCAATCGTGTTGCATAAATACTACTTAACAAAACTTGCAATAATGCAATTTTTAAAAAGTATTCCTTAGGTTAAACAGGACAACAGGACATATAAGAGTGTAAACCTTACATGTTTGCTCAGAAGTAAATCCCACTGAATTAAATGAAACTTGTTTGTTTCCTACAGCAACCCCATACTCTGCTCAGAAATAAAGGTGTTACAATATTAGATACAAAGCTTAACTGAATTTATTTGATAGCAAATCCCCTTGCTTCTGACTAACTGTGCCTAGGTTCATGGAATTAAGGGTAAATTCTGGCTTTATTAAAATTCGAAACACTCATTATTGCCCAGGAAGCAAGAAATATTTTTAGAGCCAATTATACAACAGTCTTGTACTTCCGTGCACCAATTAGCTAAGTCAGAATCACTTCATCAATTATTCTATAATTTAGAGTCCTGCTTTGTAAAATACAAGAAACTGGAACAAGGAGATACACTAGTGTAAAGTATTTATTGCTTTGTTAACAGGTGTTAAAAGGCTATTTCATTTCTAAAATCCATCTAAAGATAAGATGTTATTTTAAAGGATGAGTTTTAATTTTCTAACTTTTGATACAATCTATTATTCCCCTTCTAAAATGTTAATTAACATTTATAGTTCATGGTAATAAAAGAGGAACTTAATAGCTTCTTAATTTCTGAGATGTATATTTAATACTTCCTTAAACAATCATTAATGCAGCCTGTGATAAGGGGTACATCACCATTTCAAATATGTACTCGTAATTTGCATGGTAACAAATGAAGGACATTTTCTGTTTCTCGGCTGATCACATTTCTACTTCAAATGTGATTTTTAGAGACTGTTTTTGTGCCCAAACCAAATTAACTTGAGCACATGGCCGTCTGAACTTTAAAATCTATTTGCTTCTGCTGTGCAGAAATTTTAGAAACATATTGTTGAAAATATCTTTGCAGAACTTAATATTTAACACAAGTTGTTGTTACTTATTGTTTAACAGCTCTTAAGATTTGTTCTAATAAAGGTTTAGATATAAAATGGTGACTCTGTCTTTTTCTTCCTCTCTAAGTGTAATAGACTCAAATGATATGTGTGTTCCTTCCTTACAGAGCCTGCTTGCAGTACTTCACTGTTCCACAACATCTATTTGATTGGTTAATAAACACAGAATACAATGCTATTCATGTTTACTTAGCAATAAGTCCCATTGGTTTTATTAGGACTTCCTGCCTAATACCACGTGTGGTGCTCTGTCATGTGTTACTCAAATGTAATTCCTAATGGTTCTAGATAAGATGTCAGCAAATTACAATTCCAAAAGACGCAGAACGTGTGCATGATATCCATTTTACTTGTCCAAAATTAAAAAAATTATGGAGAAGTATTCAAATGATTCTTCACATAATAACCATTTGTAACAAACCTGAATGGTTGATAGTTTGAAAAGCATGGATGTCTACCCAATCCATACCTCCTTTTTATGACTTTTAAAGCCATTCTGAAATGCCAAGTTTTATTTTATTGCTACAGATCTTCAGCCATCCGATTTCCTTTTTTTTCATCATGGTCTAGGATCAGTTGAAAACTAGGGAAAACTTATTACTGTACTGTAATTATTTCCAAAGTCAAGTGATGGATTTGTACGTCTTTGGAAAGTCATTGGAAAGTATCTTTCAACTTCAAAGCATTTTAAAAATTGAAATACAAGTAGTTCTCAACTTACAACAGTTTGTTTAGTGACTGTTCGAAGTTACAACAGCACTGAAAAAAGTGACTTATGATCATTTTTCATACAGCCATTGCAGCATCCCCATGGTCATGTAATCAAAATTAAGCTACCTGGCAACTGACTCATATTTATGATGATTGCAGTGTCCCGGGATCATGTGATCCCCTTTTGCGACCTTCCGACAAGCAAAGTCAATGGGGAAGCCAGATTCACTTAACAACCATGTTAGTCATTTAAGAACTGCAATGATTCACTTAACTGTGGCAAGAAAGGTGGTAAAATGGGGAAAAACTCATTTAACAAATGTCTCACTTAGCAGCAGAAATTTTGGGCTCAGTTGTGGCCGTAAGTTGTACCTGTATTGGGAGATTTAGATCTAGTTAAGTCTTGCTGATATAAGAGCAGATGATTCTGATATTGTTCTTAGTACTAAGCTCTACTTGGTTGCCCCATTCACAAGGCACTATTATCTAGGGTTAACTGGTTCAGATGACACAGTAAACTAAATGACACTGGCTTTCAGAACATGAGGCTTAAGGGGATTGGTTAGTTTGTGATTTAGTGTTCAGACAAGCACAATTATGGTCAAATGAACGAAAAGGTCAAAAGAGGCACAGTTCTCCATCTGCATTTCTATTTCTGAGTGGGAGAACTCTTGTTCATTCTGGAAAGCACATGGAATATGTCTAAGCACTAAACACTATAAACAACATATGATACAAGTTTACAACAATATTTTATCATTTATAAATGAAAGCATTAATCATCTTGGATTAAGACAAAGAATGTATTCTAATCTAAAAGCTTGGATGGGGAAGGATTGTTGAGAGTCCAAGATCTTTAAAGTCTACCCTGTGTTTACAGAGTTGTTTTTAATTAAAACTGGATTTCTTAAACTGCTCCAGCATTCTTTTTGTGTCATATACAGTGTGCCTTGGATTCAACTACAACTTTTGGTTATCCTTGATTATTGTATCTTTGCACATTCCCAAGCCATAACTTATCACAAGCTGCTTGCTTTCTCATCTTTAAGGCATGGTCATAAATAGGCTTTTGGTGATTGATGGGTTTTCTGTAACACGTAGTTTTTCTTAACCTTTATTTTAGATTTAAATCCCCCATTGGCAGAAGGCCATAGAAATCTTAATCCATCACCAGCTGAATTTTAAAACTCGGGCTCATTTTCCCCCCTGTAATTCCATTATAAATATTCTGAACTAAACTTCATGGCATGTTCTCTAGTCTATTACTTAAATATAAGCCATGTTTCTTCATTTTCATTAGAGTTATATCTTTTCTCTTGTTCCTAAAGTGATTTTTTTGGATGGGGGGAGTAACTGACTCATTTTTATCACCACAATATCAAGACTGTAAGGCAGGGATATCAAACTCAAGGCCCGTAGGCCAGAATTGGCCTGCGAAGTGGTCAGTTCCGGCCCGAGGGGCTGTCTTGGTCTACCCAATGTGAAGAGGAAAGATCAGGCCAGCGTGGCTTCAGCCCAGTCTACCCAGTGCAAAAAGGAAACATGCCAGCAGTTTGGAGAGTGGCGTCAAGCTTGCCACGCCCACCCAGTTGGCCACACCCACCCTATCAGCCACGGTTGCTCAGCCTCCCAAGGTCAATCACAGCCCTGATGCCGTCGGCAATGAAATTAAGTTTGACACCTCTGCTATAAAGTCATTTAGATTAGGAATAGTGACTGGCCCGAAGACATCCAGAGATCTTTGTGGTTCAATGAATCCTTGAACTCAGCTTGGTAAATAAACTAAGGCCAAATTAAGTCGGTTTTCATTAGCCTGCATCTTCCAAGTCAAATGTGAAAGAGGATACAGTTGGCCTTTTGTAGACAACCCTTTCTCTGAATAGCGACCGTGGGTCCCTTTGCATGTAACGGAGGCTAGGAATTAAAGAAGTTATTCCTGCTAATAGTCTCCACATGGAGTGAATTTTCATAGTAAATAAGCAGCCTTCATTAGAATTGCACATAAAACAATAAGAAAAAAGTGCTTCACATTTTATGCAATTTCAGTTCCTCTTCACTATTTATTAAAGCAGCTGTGTCTTTCTTTTTCAGATATGTGAGCCTGAAAAATGCTTCAAAACACAGTTTCTCTCCTTAATGCAGGCAATGAGCAGAAAAGTAATAAAAGATATCATTGCATTGCATTAATGAGTCATAGGCAAGTCTTGCGCTTTGCGGTATTGGAAGTACTATTTCATTTTTGAAGAATGAACGAATCTATGATTTATGTTCACTAATTATCCTCTGAAAAATGTCTACTGTAAGCCCCCGACAGTGCAGCTTAGAAAAGGTGTTGCTTCCTTTCACTTTTATCAGAATTTTACTACACATCAACTTCTAACTTGACTATACACCAGCTCCTGTTGCTTATTTGTAACAGAAAACTGCTCAATGTGTTATATCTTCTCGGCAAAATAACAAACAGAATGTTTTTTTGCAGGGAAAGGAAAAATTACAAAGCAATTTCTAATGCATCCTTTGGACAGATATACTGTACAGTATTTCAAACGGATATTGAAAATGTCATCTTCCCCTTAATATTATAGAAATATTATATGTATTCAAACTGGAGGGCAGTTGCTTCTGTGTAATTTGTGCAAGTGTGTTATATGTTTAGCGTTTCTTAGAGCTTTGATAATGCATCATTTTGTAAAAAAAATACAAAATTAAAAAGGACCAAAACATTTTCCCTAGTTCCCCTTTTTGCTCTTGTTTCTGAGAAAATCAATTTCCCGCCTCAATACATTTTCATATCAGCATATCCCAAAGCCTCATTTCTGATTATTTGGCTATATAAGAGTAATTATATGGTTTTGCTTTTACGTATAAAATATTTGCATTTGGGAAAGGAAAAAAAATACTGCTATTAACACAGCCATTGTTTTCTCCAATAATAATGTACCGGTAATTTGCTTATATGTAAATGTTACAAAACCAGAGAAGGGCTCATTTAAAAACTTATAAGGAAGACTAGCCAAGCAACCCCCAGAAAAAGCTAGATGTTCCCTAGGCTGTCCAGTTAAGGAGCACTTAGTCATCTGCTCAACACTTCTGTCTTCACCTCAGTCCTAGGAAGTACAAAGGAATGTGATAGGGATTCTTCTGCCTACCACCCAGAATTATAGAACTTAAATGTGAATGCCAATCCTGAAACAGCATAGCTATGTAAGTTTGCAGTTTTACAAATGAGGTATACTCTAATGAATTCTATTCTAAAGTCAACAAAGCCCAAGCTGCAGATGTAAAATAAGAGTTTATTGAGAAAGAGGAAATGTAAGCAAAACAAGAGAAGGCAACAATCACATAGGATTTCAAATCAAATAAATTCTACCTGCTTGGATCAAGTCTTCAATCTCACCACACACTCATTGCAGAAAAATTGGTTGGAAATGTTCCTTTGACTTTTTTAGATGTTTGTAAAAAGCTTCTTCTTTCTTCTTCTGCTGCTGCTGCTGCTGCTGCTGCTGCTTCTTGCTTTGCTGGTTATTTTTAAGCACATTCCACATTTTTATATTATATGAAAAGTAAATGAAAGCCAGCCTCTTTGGTGAAATTGAGTGGGTTTTTTTCCATCATGGGGAATGTCCCATCTATTAAGTCCCGAGTCTACCCGGAAAATCAGAAATCAGCTAGAAGCTAAATCCACATGACTAATAACACAATGGAATTACAAAGCCAAATCCACTTCTCACCAGTTCTGCCTCTTGAATAAAACAGGGTTATCTGAGAGAGCTTTTTGGGATAACAGAAACTGAATGCCATCTAGTCAGCATGAGATCAATGAATGAAATCCTTCAGGAAACACTGCGATGCCACATCAAAAGTAGAGATTGGTTACAATTAAAAAAAAGTTAATTTAACAAATGTCATTGTTCTGTCAGGAATCTAACAGAGAAGACATTAAAGGAGTAATCTTTCTTCAAATAATGGCTTTCCATTCATTTGTTAAAATGGTTCACTACTAAGATCAGAAGAGAGTCCAATGAAACAAAGCAGCTTATTTTTGGGGCCAGTGCCCCTGTCCACACATATCTATTTGTTGGACATGAAGATTCTTAGCAAGAATCAACTCAGACCACCTGATTTTCTTTGTAGATGTCTTTAATTTCGCTTACAGAGCATCTCAGACAGTATCCATGATAAGACTAGAACTTGATACTATGACTGATAACTGAACATCAAAGGACATTCTTGGGAATATGAAACTTCTACTGCTAGTCAGACTACAAAAATGATCTAAATGAGACCTAGTAGTGACAACATATGACGTAATATTAGCATTCAAATCCCCTCAGTTGAAATTGAGTAAATCTCTCTCACTTAACTTTACCTACCTGGAAGATCTATGAAACTCTAGAAAGAACCAACTCTGAGTTCTTTGGGGAAAAGATAAAATAGAAAAATGAATCATTTTAGATGTGTCTAATAATATATTATGCACACCAATATCCATGTCAATAGATGTCCATTATTCAATTTTACTTTGGATACACATCCATACTGTATGATAAGAATTATTACTATGAAAAAAAATCCCGTCTTTCCAGTGAATTCCAGCAATGTGTGAACCAAATTAAGTTTTATATTGGAACATTGAATCTTGCAGCATTTCCAGAAATTCATAATAAAGGTAACCCAATCTTTGAAGTATATAATTGGAATGAATTTTGCAAAGGGAATGGAACCTTAGTAAGCAATCTAATAAACAGATAGGACCTGGATTAGGAATTTATTTGACTATAATGAAGTGCCACTGATTTGTCTTGGTAATAAAAGTCCAATCAGCAACGTAGTTTAAAGTATATTGAAATTTATGATTACATTATAATAAAAATTATGTTTTTGCTTATGTTTTAAAGCTCTGTCTTAAATTTTTTTAAATGTTTTCAATACAATGGCACAGATATAAAGGAGATGTATTAATCACACAGTTTCATCTAGAATGGCTTATTAATAATTCACAATATAATTTTATGAAATTTAATAATTTGAAATTAAATTTTTATACATTTTAAAAAAATGTACACTGGACCAAAAAAAAATAACCAAAATAACAATGAAACAGAAAATTTACAAAGGCCAAACTTTATTTTCTTAGTAGTCAGTTGAGAATTTGCTCAATTTTTCAGGCTTCTAGAGTGCCTCAAATAGGCCATAACCTATAAGCTAGTATGTTATGTTAATTCTGTAACTATTTATTTTATCAACCTCCTCCACAATTATTTTTAGATGTCCTCAGGAAAGACACTGTCATATGTTAGGATTTGGAGCTTAAAAGTTGTTCATATCTGCAAGTTTACATTTCAAAACGTCTTGCATAGGGTACATTTAAGGCACCAATGTAAACGGCCTTTATTTATTTATTTTTTGCCAATATATCTAAAAAATAAGCGCAAAGACTCATGCTGATATCATCTGATGTCATGTGATCATCGTAGAAAGGTTGAAATTGTGAATTGTGGAAATCTGACGTGTACGAGAATAATTTTGTATAGTCATAATGATAAAAATGCCCAGGAGTTACATTTATAGTCAAACGTAGAAGAAAATTCATGCAGGTAGTTAAGGGTATATAAGTATTATTTTGTTTTGTAAAAATGGCAAAATGTCCCTGAAAATGAAATATATTTAACATACATACATACACATCCTGAAGCCTGTAAAAATGATATTTATTTATTACCAAAATAAATTAATTACCAATTAATATTGGTGTTATTCTGAGCTTTATGAAATAAAATGGCTTCAATCCTTTAACAGCTGCAAAACTTGATTATGTAGGAATATCTTCCACAAGTAAACAAACAAGTTGGCTGCTTAGTAAAGCAGCAATTACTGTAATGTTGCATCCAGAAACCAATAATAGATCATCCAATAAGAATAAACATGAAGAAACTCACAGGTTTAGAAAATTAGATTTATGTAAAGGGAGGGTTTTTTCTTCCTCCCAAGTATTATTAGAGTGATGAAACTTATGTATATGAACCATGAATTATTTGCAAAATAAGGGAGAAAAGAATTTTTCTCACACAATATGATTATATTAACTTAGGGAATATTCTTCCACAAGAATAAAATGACTGAAGCAAGATGGATCTCTTTTCCAATAGAAGTATTGGAGAAGCTTTGCAAATGCAAAGGTTACAGAACAAAATTTCCCAAGGGATAACTGTGGTGGTTCTTCACTGATGGTTTTTTTTTTAAGCCACAGATTAGGAGTGCTGACTTGTGGGAATGTATAATAAATAGAAGAAACTTTTGTGATAGGGAAGTAGGGAAAAGAAAGGAAGCTGGGGATGTTTCAATATATGTTGACACTATCCAGGTACAGGATATGCATTAAAAGGAAAATGTTTTTTTAATTCAGTTTAGCAGGAATTTTAGCAGATGATAGGACAAAATAAATTTATTTTAGGTTTTCTTTTGTGAGATGAAAGTTAGAAAATTATGCTCGTTAGTTAGATATCATTCTTTCGTCTTACTCTGGCTTAAACAGATGGCCAAGACATTAGTACAAGAAATAAATACGTCGTTTCATTTAAACTATGTATAATGAATACGTAGTTCAGGAAAATCCAATATAATAATATAATAATAATAATTATACTAATGAAAGGGAGAAACTGGACAAGGAGGGATTAAATCTTTCTCCTGGTATCACTTTTTCCTAAGCTGACCTACAAATCAAAATTAAAAGTTGTCCATGCAAATCATAATCATTTTAGGAGAAAAACAGGAAAATGCAATGAAAGACAGACTTATGCCAATCTAGCTATGACATCAGGCCAGGCCAAATCAATGAGTTGTTGCTTTGACTATTTCAAAGCATGGGCAAAACTATTATGGACTGCGTTCTTCACCTGAATGAGAAACATATGGGTAGAATATAGTTGTAATTCTCTTTCCCTGTTAAGGATGGACTTCTTGAGTAATAGATTCACATTTACCAACAAGCTTGTTTCTATAAGAATGTCCATCTCTCCTATCCAAATAGCAAGCAAACTCTCAGAAAATAAAACCCTCTACCTACTTCAAAGTGTAATTTTCCCTCTCTCTAGGAAACACTCCATTTTGTTTTCTTTCATGCACCAATTGCTTTAAAATATAGAGAAATGCGGTAAGGGCTAGAGGCCATGCATATTACGTTCCTATGTGGCATTGTCACCGCAGATCACCTCCTTACTAAATCTACTCCCAAATTAAATCTGCCAATGAGCTACAAAATAATCAGCCTTTTTATAGTTTCACCTCTTACTTTTGTTCTATTACACAAAATATTTTAAAACCAAATCTTCCAGAGTTTCTATGTACTGTGGCATGGGTTAGCAGGCACTGAAAATGTTTGCATTTGAATGGAGATGGACACACCTGCTTCCACTTGAACTGGGAACCACTGGGGGCAGAAGAAAAGAGCAGCTGCCTTTAGGCCAGTGATGGTCGTCTCTTGCCTTTAGAAAAAAGCCAGACAGCAACACGGGTGACCACTTAAAAAACAGTAAACAGGACAAGTCATGCTTATGGTAGCAGCTCCATCAGTATTAATCATACATAACATCTATTTGCGCCCAGCAGAATTTCAAATTTATTCTGTAAGTGTGCATGTGAGCTCTAATCAATGGGAATGATGTATGTTCTCTGTTTTAAAAACTTTTATAGCTGAAATTCCCTGGTGTTTACTGATATTAAGAGGGACACAGCTTCTTAAAAATAAATGTATTTTAACATAAAGCATAACTGAAATTTATCACCTCTAATTATAGTTAGTCATTTTAACACAATGAATAGCAGGTATTCTGATGCTGTTCTATTGTAAACAGTTCAATATGTTATATTTATTTGTATCCTGCCTTTACAAATAACTCAACTCCTTCCTCCTCCATTCCCCAAAACAACAACCCTGTGAGGTAAGTTGGACAGAGAGATGGGGACTTGGTTTAAAGTCACCCAGCTGGTTTTCATGGTTAAGACAGGACTTGAACTGATGGTTTCTGGGCTTTCTAACCTACCAGTAGTGCTTAACCATTAGACCAGTTTACTGCAGGTACATGCCACCTGACAGGATACAAGGAAGTCCTCAACTTACAATAGCTCATTTAGTGACCATTCAAGGCTACAACGGCACTGAAAAAACAGTCACGGGTCACTGTTTTTTCAGTGCCGTTTTCACATTTGTGACCATTGCAGTATTCCCATAGTCATATGATCAGAATTCAGACGCATGGCAACTGGCTCATATTTATGATGGTTGCAATGTCCCAGGGTCATGCGATCACCTCTCACAACCTTCTGACAAGCAAAGGTTGTAAAATGGGGGCAAAACTGACCACAAATGTCTCACTGAGCAACATAAATTTGGGACTTAATTGTGGTCGTAGGTTGAGGACAACCTTGAGAAACTGGGAAGCTAAAAAAATGTTCAATTTGCTGATGTCGTGCAATTATATTTACCTTTGTCATATCAATCTATGAACTACCTCCTTATAATTCTGGCCCTTGGATGTGTCTCTTTATGTGGTAAGGGGTTTGGCTCTTTCTATCATATAAAGCTGCCAAATTTATAGATGCAAACTCCCTGAATCTACTTCCCACGCTCACATTGCTTCATTTTGGCCTCTACGCAACTCTGGAGGTGCATAGCGTGAGAGAATTGCTAATTTACCCTTTGGGAAACTGTGTTTTTCCTCCGACTTCATAATTTGCTTAAATTACGAGCAAGCATGACATACATATAACACCCATTAAGAGACGGGCTGATCAAGAAGCAGAAATTTTTTGAATATAGATATATAATAGAAGTTAATCAACTCTTATTTCTATCTATTCAATCCAATGAAGTGCTGCATGTCAAAAGATAAGGAACAGCAGTGTGAAATGCAACAGCTGTGGAACAATTTTAAAGTAACAGGTGAAAAGATTGGATTCATGGTTAAAATTTTAAAACACATAAAACATTTACAATACAAACTCCATTATAGTATCAATAATTATTAAAAACAGACATCTTGTTCTAAATCTTTCTAGGAGTGTATGGACTCCATATATGTAAATCCATTTTTCTTTCAAAATTGTTAAATATATAGTATTTTAAAAGACCCTATCCTTATACATGCTTTCTGCATTAAATCATTTGAATTTGCGTAAAAAAAATAAGTAAAAACTCTCGACATTTCCAGTGTTTGGTTTCCTGCATATGCTGGGTCCTTTTAGCTGTCATGCAACTGTTGCTCAGTTTATAAATATTGAAATGTATGTTATATGCATCATAGAGATAAATTCTATATTATGATAACTTCTTTTAGGGAGTAGAGAGGCAACCAGTGCCATCATCCTGAATTTAAGAACTCAGGATCAGCATTGTTGATGATAAAAATCAATAAATTTAACCAGGTTTTACATAAAATATTACGTAAAATTATCTAGTTGTATTAC
>JANHJO010002490.1:48408-68017 GCA_032468235.1 Pseudoxyrhopus heterurus | reverse complement strand
ACCCAGGTTTCCTGGGTAAAATTAGGACCTCGGCTTATACTCGGGTCGGCTTATACTCGAGTATATACGGTACTTTTCAGCACGTACCATACCTCCCTTTTAAGAAAAAGAAAGGAAAAAAGACCATGGTGGTATGTGTTTGTATGATGGGACACTGATATATTCAGGATAAATTATCTGTAAGCTCCATGTTCCAGCAAGTTTATAGGATTAGATAGTTGTACACTGCCCTCAAGATTAAGGATGCGGTTGACAAGCCCACAGTAAATAAAAGCTTACAATTAGCTGAACAAAACAAAAACAATTCTATTATAGTGTCCAAATGAGAGGAATAGTTGTTGAGCAGCAGTGGCATGAATTGTTCATGCTTGTACTATGTTCCCTAGTACTCTTCAGTCTTCAAATTCCTTCTCACAGTATAAAAACACAGTTCCTGAGTAATATTTTGACCAAAATTAGACAAAACCTACTTAGCTACAACCAATAAGAATATGCAAAATCTTACTGCACCTAGCATCACAAAATTACCAGGTCAAATAGCACCCTACAATATGACTGCTGTTGCCATTACATGATTAGACCAAAAGTCTGGGAGAAATCTAATTGTGTAAAGAAATCCAAATCTAAATTAATGTTTAGACTAAATCTGAAATTTAAATCTAAACCAATCTAGCAAGATGCAAAGTAATCTTTGCCTCTCTATATACATAGTTTGTTTCTATGAGAATCTTTTGAACTGAAAGTAAGACTACTATACATTTCCCAATTTAAAAGATGATTTTAAAAAAAAATATAGATAGATAGATCGATAGAGATACATAAAGATATAATTATAGACCAGAGGAACACATATTTGTTTCTGTGTGGCACTGTGCCTTCAGATAATATTCCATCCGAAGCAAGTTGAACACGTATCTCTGCACAGAAAAAACATTCCATAGATTTACATTTGCTGTTTCAAAATAATAAAATGTACTTGAGTTGAACACCATACCTGAAATAATCTAGTTTGCAGAAAATGTCTTTGTCTTTGATATAGCAACTGGTATGCCTTCCTAAAGAGGTCCTGCATACACTGCAGGAAAGGCAGCGTACATGCCAGCACATATCATTTACCTAGGAAGGAAAAAGAAAATATGACATCACTTATTTGGGTAATTTATGAAACAAGAGTTAACAATGTAAAACGATAAAAAAAAAGGAAGTTTCTAATTTTGCACATATTTGAAAAGATAAAGCTGAGTCCCCAACTCTGTGGTTCTGTTGTAATGAGTTTCTTGATCTGTTTCTGGCTTGTTATGAGTTTTGAACATAGGCATATGTACAAGTTATTTTAAGATTTGAAATAAATGTTTATGTTAAGTTTAATAAATAATTATAGGAGGAGTAAAGTGGCTGATACAATTATAGACACACTTAATTCAAAATGGTATCATGTAAAATTATGTCAGCATGAATTTCTAATTCAGAAACTATGAATGTGTAACAACTATGGCAATTAGCACTTGGTAAAATTTACCATTGATATCTCACACCTTAAATTATCCCACTATATCAGGCAATAAGCTGAAATATGTTCCTGTAGAGACATACAATTTTTGTATCTTTTCATGCAGAAAAGTAAATTCATATATCTGAATAGACACATATAGAATTGCAGTGTCTAATCCTGGATAGGGAAGTTACGATAGACCATAGAGGTCGGAAACATGTTTTATATAATTGAAACAGACCAAATTTTAGCACATTTAGACATGTATTAAGAGAATACAGGAGGGTTTTTTCTTTATCATTAGTTTTAAGACATTCTTAATTTATGACACAAAGTTCAGAACATAGGGACATGTTCTCCTGTGACATCTTTGTTGAAAATGTGAGCTATTTTTGCAGTCAAAACTATACATTTTATGAATATTAACATACAATTTGATGTAAGTATAAGATAAGTCTACTTTCTTTGGACTGACAAAAATAATAAAATTGCCTTAGTAAGATGTTATGAATGGTTTGTCAGTAATGCTATACTTTCAATAAAAATTATTTTTTTTAATCCACTCTGTATAATTTCTTAGAATTGAATTTCTGAAATGCCTTTGAGCTTAAATTAAAATGTCAGCATACTACACTCAGGTTTGGTAAAATAATATAAATATAACAATATATAAATAATATTGCCTAAATCTCAAAACAAATTAAAATCAGCATTAATGATGTGGAATGAAATTGACTGCTAACTGGACAAATACGTTTTTTGATATGCTATGTTGTAATATATTATAGTATAAAAGTTTAAAGTTACAACACTAAGAATTGGAAAATAATAGTTATACAACTTTCTGAATGTCTGGACTCTAAGTTTTATAGCTAAATAATACCAACCACCCCATTAGAAATAAAAAAAAATCTTAAGATTTCTTTAGTTCAGCTAGCAGTTTAAAAATAAAAATATATAGAGGCCAGAGAATATGGAACTTATCCAGAGTTCATTCCTTTTGTTCCTGACTTTCCACCTGGTCAGACGTGCACTGCATCATCTGCATTTATTTCATTAATTATGTAGCCAGAGAAAGTTAATAACATTCATATATTTAGTGCGCTTTACAAGTTTATAATTGCATTTCAATTTTCAAGAATTGCCTTACTCAACATCAATGTGTTCCAGAACATTGGCTTTAATGTTTTGGCATTGCATGCAACACATTAGGAAAGTTTGGTTTGTAGTTAAACAATAATAAATTGTTCTTTTGTTTACAGCAAATCAGCTCCTGTCATGTATTTCCCAAATTCAGTTTTTTTAACTATGGATAAATGAGAACATTACAAAAACCTCTGCAATAATTGTCCCTGAATATACTGTCTATTAGTTATTAAGAAGACAATGATTTTGTTTAAGAAAAAACAGACACAAGCACAGGCCAAACAAACATCACTGGATTATTTCACTGGATGTCATCTCAATAAAATGAGTCCATATGCTTTTTCAGAACTCATGGCTATGATCAAGGTAGTTTGAATCTCTTATAGAGTTTAGCAGTTATTTTCTTTTCAGTTTCTCTGGCAAGCTTTTAAATGTAGCATTGTATTAAATGTAAATATTTAATACCAAGGTATTCTAAGTCCAGTTTGAAGACTTAGGCTAAGGTGTCCAGCAGGGAATGAAAAAGTTTTTTTTTGAGAGGAAATATCAGCTTTTCCTACTCAACAACTCCATAGCGCTAAAAAGTAAGAAAAATATGAAAATAGCTTATTTTAGCCTTAAGTCCTTATCAGCAGAAAATTAAAACAATTTAATTCTTGGAAAGTGACACTTCACAAATACATACATACAAACATATTTATTTGGCCTGACTTGAATGTTGAATTATTTATAGGAAGCTATTGCCAAATGCAGTAATGTGTCAACTATAAAATCAAAACTATTGTCCTTTCACAAGAAAATCAGGTTTCAGTTTAGATTAAATCATTACCTATTTACCCGTAAGTCATTCATAAATTGCATTTAAATTTACTATATACAAATAGATTTAAAATTACTGTGTCTATAATTATAGAATATGTTGAAAAGATGTTGTTTTACAACAAACATGTGAATTAAAAAAAAACAATCTTTATTATATCTTAATCCATAGTATCCCTGAACCCAAAGTTTAAGTTTAAATATTAAAATTAACATAAAGTATTGATGTTTGCCTTTTAATATTATATTGCCCTAACATTCCTGAATTAATAGTGACCAAATATGCAAATTAATTCAAGAGTGTTATGTTATTTCTGAAAGGCCAAAGATGACGACTACGTTTTGCCAAGTTTCATAGAGCTACTTTTAATTGAATCTAATTGCCTTTAAACATTAAGTCTGGTTGATAGCAACCTGAATTAAGCTCACCTGATGTGGTCCATTAAAACAAAGAAAGCAGAAGGCATGATTTGAAAATATTTGGGATGGCATCCAGGCTATTTTTCCAAATTAACCCCAAAGATATTTTATAATTACAAAGTATTTGAAAACCGAGTTTCTCTTTGTGATAACTTGCCACTGCTTATCTATTATAATGAAAGGGAATTATTTCAGCAATACTTTTTCTTTCCAAACATAGTATTTATTCTACAACTTTTTCTTCTGTACAACAAACAACTGCTATCAGTTGCAACAAAGTCTCCAGACAACTTTAAAGTCAAACAAGTGAATCCCCCAGGAAGAGTCACAAAATTCTGCAATCTTTATTCAGCTACAAAAGTAAGGATAGCTTCTCCCCCCCCCCCCACATTCTTGCAATAAGATAAGCAATATCCTAAAAGGCTGTTTCTATTCCAGTCTTAAGTCATTTCTTCTCCCAGAGAAGTTTATTTAGCTTATGCTGCAGCTCCCCTTCCAGAAAATTACTACCATGCCAACGGCAACTCTACTGAAGCCTTCTCATTCACAGACCCAATGTTTGCTCACCTTCAGTAGGTATTTGTCCACAATCTCTAGACCACAACTATTACAGATGCATTTGCTGGAGCCGCAGCTGCCTGAGCCAGAAGCCAGGGAACGGGGCGAGGAGGACGGCGACAGCGGGGTGGAAGAAGAGCAAGAATCCTCATCAGCCACCACCTCTGGACTCACCTGTCACAGAGACACAAGCACAGGTCTGTCAGGTTCCTTTTTGCCTCCCTTCAATCCGAGTCTTGGGGCAAAGGCTCTTTTGAAGCCTTTCCCCCCCTCAGATCTCCTAGGGCACAAACCCGATTGGCGACATGTCTATGGAGATTCTCAGCCACCCAGGGCATGGTTGTCCCAAAGGGACTTTTTTTTTTTCCAAGAGGCAACTTGGACTTTCTTTGGTTTTTTTCTTTGAAGAAGTTTCGTTTCCCATCCAAGAACCGAAGAAGCTTCTTGGGTGAGAAGCGAAACGTCTTCAAAGAAACAAAAACCAGAAAGTCCAAGTTGCCTCTTGGGGAAAAAAAAAAAAAGCACCTTTGGGACGTGATTGGCGACGTGTTTCTTTTCCCCCCTGCCGCCTCCCACAACGCTACTTCATCTCCTCTTAGGCCACCCCTCAACGCAGCGCGCTCCTCCTTAAGGCAACAACAAGGGCCGTCTCCACGCGTGTAAAATCCGTTAGGGGTAAGTCAGGCGGTTGTGGCGACCCCCGGGGACCGAGGCACAGCCGGCTGAGGAGAAACCAACGCCGTGTGCTATAACTCCCAACCACCTCGCCTGCAAGGCCGCCTCTCGCTCCCACTCCCACTCCCCATGAAGACCAGAAACTTGGCTCCCATTGGCGTCTTCTTACGCCCGAAACCTCGTTTCTTGGGGACCCTCCTCACAAGTTCGGGCTCAGAGCCGCCCGCCCCCCCCCTCCGGAAAGCAAAGAAGGGGGTCCCTCGCGCCCTCAATCGCCCAATCAGCTCCGTCGCCGAATCAAGGCGGGAATTCGAACCCGGCAGCCGCCGGCAGTGACCTGTTGGCACAGCCCGCCGCCGCCACATGCCTGCCTGCCACGTTCAAGCGCTCTGAGGGCACTTCTGGGCCAGCTGTCCCTCCAGGAAAGTTCCCGCCAACCGATACAACCCCCGCTCCCCTTCACGCGTTTCAACCTACCCGAGGCCCCTCGCAAATCCCAAGAACGTCCCCCTCCACAAATTGTCCTCTCTCGTTTCCTCAGGGGTTACGGCGCGAGTCCCTCTTACCAGCCCTGTGTCTCCGACGCTTTTCCGCCTCCTTCCAGTCACTGCGGCAGCAGCTGCCCCTCGCTCGCTCTCCTCAGCCATGAGCTTCGGGAACTGCAAAAGAGAGACCAGAACGCCTTAGCGCCTCTCCGAGAGCGCCGAGAACTTGAGGCGAGGTTTCCTCAGTGTGCGTGTGGGGAGGAGGAGGAGGAGGAGGAGGAGAGGGAAGGAAGCGGGCCTGTCGACCCCCCACCCACCCAAAGAAAGTTAAACAAGGGCAATTAGAGGGCTACGCCGACACCCCCCTCCCCAAGCCGAGGGGAAACCTTCGAGCGCTAAGTGCAGCAGCAACAACAGCAGCCTCCCCAAAAGCCAGAGCCGGCCTCGATTTGAATGAAAATGCCTCAGCTTGCTTAGCCTTCGAGCGGCTCACTGCAATTAAGAAGTCGCCCACCACTTCCAGCTCTGGCCTTCGGAGGTTGTAAATTGCCACTTAAAACTCTCCGGGAGGAGTTAATAGGCCGAGGGAACCACTCGACTCGAGAAATTTAAACACACACACAACTGACGGGAAAATGGAGAGTCCCGTGAAAAGGAGAAGCCTTGAAACCAGAAGCCAGCTGAATTTAATTGAGGCGTCATTAAGAACAATTGGTCCTTGGGTCAACTGGAGGGAGGGAGGGATACATAAGGGGGCTTGACATGGCCGGGCTCTTTCGACCTCCCTCAGCAACCCCGATCGGGGGCCGAAACAAAGCATCCGCAGCCCTCGTTCCCCCTTATCAGCGTCTTCGAATCAGTCTTAGTTACCTCAGGATCGCCTCACTCGGAGGAGTTGCCTCCTGACCCTAGCAGAGCCGTTAAAGAGACAGAGCTCAGGCAGCCTCGGCCGCAGACGACTGAGGGAGCCGAGCTTAGCCGTCGCCAGTCTGGAAAAGACCCACCAAGACGAAATTGTCTTATGGAGCTTCTCAATCATCCAGGTCGCGGTTGTCCCAAAGGTGCTTTTTTTCCCTTTCCTCAAAAGACGACTAACTGAACATTCTTGGGTGTTTTTTTTTTTCCTTTGAAAACGTTTCGCTTCTCACCCAAGAAGCTTCTCAAAGAAAAAAAAAAGTTCAATTGCAACTTTGGAAAGGATAAAAAAGCATCTTTGGAGCCACCAAGGCGAAATTGCCACGGCGAAGACCGAACTGCCCCTGGGCGACTTCTTCCTCGCCTCGGCCCCTTTCCTAGAACTTGCCTGGCACCTAATAACTGATTTGACACTCTTTTGAGGGGCTTTTTTTTATTATAAAAAGGCCCTCCCTAATTCAGGGAAACTCGTCTCCACGTGTCAGAGAGTAAAGGCCGGAGTCTAATCCCCCCCCCTTGTTCCCTGCGTTGGCTCTTCGGGCAGGAGGACCCCGATGGAAGAATGCAGGGCTGTCATCAACCCGCAGCCTCGAGATCGCTTGACGTTTCTTTCCCAGAAATGGAATCGGGTTCAATTGATCTGGCGTCATTCTGGCCAAATTAAATCGAGTCGCTGGGTCTTTACCAATTGACTCTGGGTTGAAATGAAAGTTTCAATTAGCTGCTATAATTCCTAAATGCGGGGGGGGGAACTATGGGGGGAAATGAAGACGGTCTGCGATATATCACTTACCCCGGATTAGTCCCATGGAAGTCAAAATAATGACTTTAGGATTCTGGCTCTGGCTTGTTGATTGCCGGGAAATGACTTAAAAAAAACCAAGGAAGCCTGCTGGTTAGAACATATTGCCTTAAGTAGTTCGAAGCCAGGAAACAATCCTCGAGCCACACGAAGGCTTGAAGTCAAGGGGCTATTCCAGAGTAAGTGGCTGAAGCGGCGCCAGTCCTCTAGCCTAAATATTCGATTAATTTAGATTTCCTCCTGCGGATGTTTCGTACTAACGTTTCCTATTTAACTGAAAAGTCAGAGTAGAGGGTGGGGTGGGGGGAATAAATACAAGCAAAACTGTATTTCGCACCGTGGGGGTCTCCTTGAATCTCCTTCGCAGCTGCGGCCACTGATCTGGAGTCAAGTCAGACCGTGCCAAGTTTGCTTTCAGATATTTTGGAACCGGAGGGAGAAAACGCATCCACCAGACTAAAGTCGCCCAGCGCAGGAAAAGAACCGGGAAGGGAGAGAAGCTTTTGCTAACCCGCGATCAATAAGCCCAAGTAGTTTCATTGAAAGACATGAAATTACTCCGGAGCAAAAGGGCCTATTGCAGCTGGGGGGAAAAAAGGCAAGGCAAATTCGAATCCGCTCCGGTTCACAGATAGCTCCGAGCAGGAAGGCTTGCTGCTTAAGAAAACGCCCGGCTCACCTTCTCCGTCGCGAGGCGAAGCGCAGGCACGTCCTTCTCCAGTTTACACACAAACATCTGGCTGCTCTTCCAATACATGGCCCAGGGTTGGGAGCGCTCCTCGCAGACCCCCTCCCCCCGCACGGAAAAAGCCTCTTCGAAGTCCACCGGGCCGAAAACGAGCGCCCGAGCCGCCCGATCTCCTCCTCCTCCTCCTCCTCCTCTTCCCGGGCTTGGGATCCGCGCCGTTTCCCGCCAACCTCTTCCTAAGCACTTTCTCGCCTTCACTGAGGTCAGACCCTGGCAGAAAAAAAGTTTTGCTTTCAAGGGGGTGGACCCTGCAAAGAGGGAGCGCGCCTCTTGGCTGGCTGCTGGAGCCTCACCTCCTGGCGTAAAACCCGCCTTCCAGCCACGGCCAGATCGCTATCGCCACCAAGCCAAAATAGTCGCTCTGGGGAGCGCCTTATTCTGCCGTTTGGGTTTTTTTTAAAGGGGAAGGGGCAGGTTAACGCCGGATTACCCACCACGGTCGCCTCTCCCCCCCCTTTTTTTTCTCCATTACACCCGGACCTCCAGCGGATCATCTGCCGCGGAGCGCAAGCGAAAGCCACGGAGGAGGACGGCGCGAATATTTCAACATCTTTGCGTTGTTCCGCGCTCCTTTCTAGGGGCGAGCGAGAAGGCGAGGCTGGACGAGAGCGGGCCGGGCCTTGGACCAGACGGTCCGGATAAAAACTCTCTCCTTAAGGGGATAAACGAGAATATCTGAGCAGCCCCAAAGTCCCGCTGGGAAGATCAGAGGCGGGTTGATCAGCGCAAACCTCCAGGCGGGAGGGGACTAAAGGCTCGGGGGGCGGCGGCGCAAAACTCCTGCATTTGATTTGCCACCCCCGTCCCGCAGGCCAAGGCCGCATCTCCGAAAACGCCTCGGACCCGGACCCTCGATATGCCCAGCGGGCGATCAGATTCCTCCGCAGTTTCAGAGGCAGCGCCGGCGGCGTTTGATCCGTCTGTTCTGTTCTGCGCTCCGCTCTCTTCCCTCCTTCCTCGCCGGGCTTAAGAAAGGAGGGAAAACGGGCGGCGGCGCTTCGAGCAGCGAAAGTCCGGCGGTTGTTTCTATCCAGCGGTGAGTGACTTTGATCTTTCGGGCCAGAGCCAGGCTTCGGTCCTTTAGCCGACGGCTCCGGGAGCCAAGGCTAAACAAACCACAGCTTATGCTGTAGTCTGTTGTATTTAGTAACAAGCGATAGCTAAAGGGTGGCTTGTGTAACGGGCCATTTCCAAGCGAGAAACTGGCTCACTTGATATTTGAACCAGATTACTCTTTCCAAGTAACCCCGCTTTTTTAAGTCAACGTTTAGCAACAATAACTTAAGTTTTCAGCTTGCCCGCCTTTTGGGTGAATTCTTACCAGTAACTAAACTCGTTTAATCGGGGCGGATTGCGCTGCGTCCCTGTAAAGGAGACTCGCATCGCGTTGCCACCCTGGGTCGTGTTTATTCAAACACTGACCCCAGTGAGGCTGCCTCTCTAGCGTTTAAACCTTCAAGAGTTGGCTGTGATCTTGAGCATGCAACGCTAACCGTAAGGCCCCTTCAAGTTGTTTGATTTATGTAAAGGGGAGCCCTGTCTTTATTCTTTCTGTGTAAATGATTGTTTTCCTTAGCATTTTCTCTCGAGGATAAAATCTCTCGGTTCTGGGGTATCCTGCTTTTTCTCGCCTTCCCACCGTCTGGAAAATCCTCTGCTGCTGGCCATCCTGGGGTGCTGCCCAAATTAACCCGCGGGTTGGCGCGGAAGTGCGCTCTTTCCGCCGGAGACAGAGCAGGCGATCTTTTGCGCGATTGTTTTAGAAAGGCGACTTAAGGCGAGGTGACTTTGACTCTCGAGCGCGTCAAGGGCGGCACCTCAAGGCTCGCCTTTCAACATCAACTCCACCGACCAAAGAAAGCCCAAGTTGGCAGGAGGAGACCCGACGCGGATCCTTATTAGATTTAAGTCCGCCTCGCTCGGACTGCTGCGGAGCAAGGACTGAGCGAAGCTGGTCACTGGCCGCGAGGGGGGAAAACGCCTCGGAGTGCAGCGAAGCGAAACTCGCAGCTTCCGAAGAATCCGCAGCTGCTCGCTTCGGGAGCCGAATTGCAGTGTTGAGAGCGGAGAAAGCGAACGATTTCCTTCCTTCCTTAAACCCAGCGAGAGAAAGGCGCCGATGATGTTACTTAAAGTGAGTGATGAAACGTCTGCAAGGAAACAACCAAGCTCAGAAAGCACCAAGGACCTCTCAATTTGGGCTCAGCTGACCGGCCCGAAGTGACAGAAGTTTCAGATAGCGTCAGGATCTCGTTTTTAAAGAAATTACTTTCTAGCGCTATGTTTGTCTCAAATTAATCTGTCCGTCGGCTAAACGTGTGTTTTTGTGTACTGCGGGGAGGAGGGGGTGTGTCACACTCACATTCACCCAAATGCACCTTTTGGTTTTTATAAATAAACTACGACAGTGGGCTTCTTGGAACCACTTCGCCCAGTTTGCCTCCCGAAATAGCAGAGGACTGAGCGAGATGCTAAAAGGCATTCTCCTTTCCCCGGATTTAGGGAGGAAACTAGGTCAATTTATGGCTCGATTTTTGAGCCCACCATTTGCAGTGCTACGGCCTTCAGCGGCTGGGCAAGTAATGACTTTGGACTTCAACTCCTATCCATCAGTTGGTGTGAGCAATGGCCCAGAATGATGGGAGTTGTAATCCAAATCGTTTAGTATTTCCTAATATTAGGGAAAATTGACCCACACTCACAATCCAGACCCTTGAGACCTCCAGAGACAAAAGTGATGCTCTGTAAAATTTCCGTCGTGCTTGACCCTTGCCAATACCCTTGAATATGAAAGACCCGTATTGGACGAGGGTGTTCGGGAACAACTTGGCGGCTGACGGGCAATGGATCTCTTCCCACCTCAGTCCTAAAAAAACCCTCAATGTTTGACCACTCTAATTGCCCAAAGACTGAGGATCTTTCTATCGCTATTCTCCAAAAACCAGGGCCAAACGTCCAGGGGCTGCCCTTTTCTATCCGAGGAAGAGCCCGAGGAAGCGCTCTTCCCTCCCCCCCCCCCAAAAATCCTCTTTCGGGCATCAGGCCAAAGTGATCTTTCAGTTGTGATGTATCAGCCCTCTCCTCCTTCCAGAGAAGTCATAGCGCCACTTCCGGAGGAGGGACCCCTCCGGGAAGCGTTTGACAGCAATAAAGGAAGAGAGCTCATCTGCTTTCTGTGTTCGTGCCCCTCCCTGAAATCGTGGTCGAGTTGCCACAGCGAAGCCTGTGGCCCCTTCCTAGCTCCTAGGAGGGACATTTCTGATCGGCTGAGCTGCTTTCCTAAATCTCTGTCCTAAATCTCGGGCCCCCTACAGCTCCCAGCAGATTCTCTTCTCCAGTTGGTCCTGAGGGATCGCGCTGAAACAGCTCGCATTTGTCAGAAGGAAAAATGTAACTTGCAAGCACTTTTTTATTTTTCTGTAGCCACTTTTGAAACTTTTAGGCGATCCCTTCGCGTTATCCATCAGAGGCACGTCAACTTTAGTAGGGGGGATTAAAAGAAACGTTCCTCTCTCTCTCTCTCTCTAAAGCCAAAGAGTGTCTCCTTTCCCGTACTCAACTGATTCGGATCTTCTTTGCAGACGAAACAAAACGCGTGTTAGGGGCTTTCACCCGAAAAGGTGCAAGCAATTACAGAGCGGGTTCTGCAACGTCAGCACCAGCGCTCTCGTTCCTGGGAGGTCGTGGACTTCTTTAATCTGTTGAGAGAGGAGAACTAATGGTTGGATGGGGGACGACGAGATCGGAAGTGAGATAGAATCAAGAGGGAAAATCATTTGGGCATCAGGAAGCCTGCATTTAGCTGCTTAAAGAAAGATCGGGCTTTCATTTTAGAACCCCCCCTTCTGTTTCCCGCCTCCCACCACGAGGGCTCCTTGGGGCACCGTTAACCCTGTAACTGCCCAGAGAAGCCAGTTTCCTTAGGGCGCCTTAATATTAATAAGCACCCGAATTTTCAGCACATTTCATTGGAAATAATTTCGAACGAAGCCCGTGAGGCTTCCATCCGTGTCAATCCTCAAGACCTCTGGGCTGTACTTCCCTCCATCCTTACCCGACAGTTAGTCCAATGGCCTCCGGGGAAGCTTACTTTCGAGTTACAGACATATTGCGCTCCAGGGCTTGCGTAAGATTGAATTCAGTTCTATGGCGTTTAACGAATCTAATTCGGTTTTAATCCGGAGCCTTTGGCGCGTCAGTATTTGGTTCACTTATTTGGAAAGAAGGAACATTTTGTTCTCCAATTTCTCGCGCTTCTGGCTAACTTGTAAAAAGGTAAAGGCATTTCAGACGCGGTAAGAAAAAAAATATGCAGGCGTTTAGGATGTAGTGAAGTGGACTCAAGAGAGCTGGCTTTTGTCGCCCGTGAGTTTTTCCCTTCTGTCCTCAATTTGCCCTTTCTTATCAGCTGTTGTTCGCCTGCTAAAAGGAAAGAGTTTCATTCACAGCCTCAGTCTCCGCATCCGAGAAGCGACCTTTCAAATAATAAAAGAACTCGCCCGGTTGCAAAAACCTCCCAGCTTGGTTTGGAAGAAGATACTATGATCCTTAAAAGGCCAAAAGGAGATTGCAAGCGTGCAAACTTTATTTTCTACACTGTTTTCGGTGTTATCCATTGAGCTGGCTGATGTATGGTCCAGTGGGAGATTGGAAAGATTGTCGGACAGAAAACAATGAATAGAGTCCTACTTTCTTCTTTGGGGTCACTGTTTTTTAAACTGCAACCTAGATGATCTCTGAGCAAACTCACATCGAATGCAATGTGATTTACAAGCAACCACGCAGCCCAACTAAGTATAGCTTGCATGCCCTAGGTGGAGACATTTGGACAAGAAATTTGGAGAGGATATTCACAGCTGACTTTTAAAAATTAGCCCATTTTAAAAAGGAGAAGGGAAAAGGAAGAAGAAGGAAGGAAGAGAAAAAGAAAGAGAAAGACAGAAAGAGACTGAGAAAGAGAGAGAAAGAAAAAGACTGAGAAAGAGAGAGAAAGAAAGAAAAAGAAAGAAAAAAGAAAGAAAAGAAAGAAAGAAAGACCCTTTACATGCTGATTCCCCTTAAATGGGCCGGGAAAATCTGCTCGAGTCGGGAGGGGCGACCTTTGAAGGTCGGGAACCACATTGCAGAATGTGTTGAAAACCCGATGGGAAGTGGCCTCGGAAGGGTTGTCTCATGGTTTCTAAACAAAGTTTTCTTTTTTCCCTTGAATTATGTTTTGATTTTCCCATGGTAGAAAAATATACCCTCTTTCTCCAGAACCTCTAAAATCTATGGGGGACACGAAGAAGTTTAGAAAGGGACGCCTGACTGCAATAAAGTCGATAATCTTTTAAAAGAAACCAAATAAGTTTTGATTAATGTCAAAAGGGACAATTGATTATAATGCAGGAATTCCAAATTGTGTAACCGAATTCTGATTGCCACGGTTAAACATCATCAAATGCGAAGAATAGAGAGCTTTAAGGTAGGATTGACAAATGTTTCCAGTTGGCTGTAAGGTAAATATTTTTGGTGTTAGTAATTAAATACATTTGGCCCAGAGTAGAGTAAATTGTATAAAGAATGTTCTTCCATCTTTCTGCCAAAACTATTTCAGAATTCATCCAGAAATCATCAAGCAAATAGAATTTGGTTGCCACCACAAACACGTTTACTTGAAAGCAAATAATGTTCTTTCCAAACGAGTCTCCTTCTAGTTCATTTACAGATATGTGAAGCTATGTCTCTCATTTGCAATAAAACTAAAGAACATCAAAGTCAAAGGATGGGGGAAAATTAACAAAAGCTAAAGTTTGTTGGCAAAGAATGTTGCTGCTCCCTTAAGGCGAATAACTCTCACACATTTTTAAATTTGCCTTTTTAAAGATAGGAACTATTTGTCAATCCTGAGAAAGTAAGGGATTTGTTGCTGTTCAGTTTTTTGCTTCTAAAAAAAAAAGAAAAAAAGGGGGGGTCAAAATTAACCTTTCTTTTTCTTCTCTGCTCTTTCCCTGCCTCCATCTCTTTCTGCTAGTCTGAGAACTGGTGGGTTTTAGTGCTCAGAACCTCATTTGAGTTGCTGTTGCTTTCCTCTTCAAGAGAAAAATGGCTGGCTAGCTGGTGGGATTTCTGTGCTCCAGAATGCTGTGTGTAATTTGACACCCCCAACAACTATTCTGGACTAAAACACCCAAAGCGCATTTGCTATGAGACTCTTTCTGAATTACGGAGCTCACTCAGGATATATGATACTTGTCCCCAGATTATTGAATTTCTTTGGGGGGGGTTCCTATTTTTTTTTTAATTGTGCCTCTTGGAGAAGAGGTCATAGAATTCCAAAGCTGACACACATCATTTGGGTTGGCCATCATAAAAATATTACCCAATGATTGAGTTTGTATTATTTTCCTCCCTCACACACTAATTTAGTTTTCTCTGTTTTTAATGTGAAAATATATCTTCCTTGCTTGGTTCTGGGCAGTTTAAGATGCACTTTACGTATCTCACACTTTCCCTCCAGGAATCCTGTGTATAAACTGGATAAAAATCAGATTATTCAAGTAAAGAGCAGAGGAGAATTAGTGTTCAATAATTCTAACTTTCAGTTAGAAAGTTAGGGCAGCAAGACAGAGTGAATCCATATGTGATCTATGCTGGTGACTGCTGATGTACTGTGTATGCCATCCAGGTTACCAAAAATATACTAACGCAGGTAGAGCATTTTACAGAATTGTTTTTGGCTGTTTCAAACCTTTGCTGCATAGTATTTCCAATGGGGAAAAATGCAGTGAAAGCCAAAGGCTTTTACTGTTATGCTTAGGTCTAAACAAAGCTCTCTCCTCATATACAAATGAAAGGGCAAAAGCAGATTTGTATTTGTAAAATGCCTTCCTGTGAATCCTGTGTCAAACCAAACTGAGTTCATCAAGCAAGACAAGTTCCTAACTTGTTGTTTAAATAAAGATTGATGATGGGATACTTGACTATACAAACAATTCTCTCCTCTCCCTGGGCTGACAGTCAGATGCGTTAGATACCTCAACATCATTGAATTCAACCTACCCCTCCTCCACTTCCAAACAGGATGGGGCTGGCATTCAAACATCAGATACCAACTCATGCTTTGAAGATCAGCATGTTCATATCCTGGAATTTTATTTGCTCAAATTTTTAAAAAGCATTTTTCCTAGCTTCCATTCTAAACCTTAGTTTTGAGAAGCCCTGTAATCTGCAGTGGTTAGTTCTTTGGTGTGGTTTACCTGTTGCACCCACTAAAGAATCTATCTTTTATTCAATCTACATCTTGGACCTCATTTTTAAAAAGCCCACCAGTGAACTATCACAGCAAGCTATAAGTACAATTCTATACATACTTACTGGGAAATCTCATTCAACTCAATGGGATTTTCTTTTGGATAGAATTTGTAGATTAACCTTGTGTCCCAATTTTTAGGCATGGATATCTCTGGATTTAATGGTGCTTTTAGGTGCCATAGATTTGTATATTCAGATAGCAATTTATTTTCTCTATATAGGCAGGAGAAGAAATTATCTTTTTAAAAGTAGCCTAGAAACTTTATCAGAAATATAAAATAAAAATATAAAATATCTAAGATAATAGCAAGCGAAAAGTAAGAGTCATTCTGTAATTTCTACCAGTTTTCAATTTGAATCCTGCCCTGTTGGGAGGGTTTAAAACTTACTTGACAGTCACTTTTGGTATTTAGATAAAATCTAAAGAGAAAAAGTAGGAATTGTTTATGTTAACAATCAAAGTCTGATTCAGAAGAAATTCTATAGCATTACATGTGCTGTTAGATTTGCTAACAGCACATGTAATGCCAGCCTAACTATCCTTATTCAGAAATAAGTCCCTCTGACACAACATGTTTACCCATGGTTTACCTAATCATGGTTTAACAAGTGAATTAACTCAATTGCACACAAAATGCTGAATCATACACTAACCACATGGCCAATTTTGCACAGCTGAGCCTCACATTAGCTAACCGCATTTTTAGCTACTATGCTGGGGTAGCTCACAATTGCTTTTGTTCATATGGTATTCTAAGTCTTGATTTGCTTAGCCATGATTTATTGAATGAGACATATTTGGCTGGGTAGATGCAACAACAACAACTTTATATGAGCATCTGAGGCCAGGCTAAATCCAAAAAAATGCTAGGGAATTCCTGGTACCTTGGCAGTCAGACAAAATCAGCCATCAACAGACACTTAGAAATAAACCACATTTATACACCATTCAAAAGAGACAATAAAAGAGCTAAGAAGGAAAAAAGAGACTAGAACAGAGTAAGCAGGGAAACCAGACAATCATGCAGAAAACAAACTCTTAATCAAGGAACTACCAAAGAGAAAACCATAACCCCCAGTAACACTGGTAGGGCAAGCTACTGTGTATATAGAGGTAGCAATGGGGCAGTGCCACATTCACTGGCAATGAGGATCTTACTAGCTGGTCAATGAAATGTCTGCAAGCAAACAACCAAGCTCAGAGAGCATCAAGGACTTCACAGTTCTTGTCACAACACTGATTATATACTGTATATTACCCCCTTTCCTGAAACAACAAGTTGCAATGGTTTAAATCAGTGAACATGCCAGGCTAAAACCAAATGAATGCTATATAGGGCTTAGTGCATAATGTGAACTCACCCACTCCCTAGAAAATGTATGGCCTGTCATAAGCCACATGGATGCAGGATTCATTGCATAAGTTATGCATTGCATACAGTAACTCCTTCCTAGATTTACTTGAGCTTTATCCTAGAAAGATATACACCTGTGCAGTATGTAAGGATCCTGTGTACATATTTAAAATCACAAATATCAGGGCTTAAATTTAAAGCAGAACCTGAGTCTGTACCAGATAAGGATGAGTCAGAAATAAAGCTTTTGGAGGAGAATATTGTACTCAGGTCAGGAACTACTGTCCCATGAGGCCAAGGCTCTCTCAAGAATGTAATAAGAAGTCTTAAGTCTTTGTACAGAGGTATTGATACACCAACATGCTGTGCCTTACATAGTCACAGAGGCAGGCTTTAAAATGAACAATGGGATGTTTGATTAACACCCTCAGGCACTCTTCACAGAGCAACCTAACCAGCATAAGAGTGTCCTGAAGGAATGCAAATAAATCATGGAGGATGAGAAGAATACCTGAACCAATGAACGCCCACACATTGCTTTCAGTTTGACTGTTATAGCAATTATTTTATTAGATTTAAGAAGGCTGCCCAACTCTGAAATGACTCTGGGTAGCTTACATAGCTAAATCATCTCATTATTCTATGCCTGAACCATTCCACTGCAGGATGAAGGCCTCTTCATTGAAGGTTATGGACTGTAATCTGTCATGTTGGTCCAGTGCAGATTAATAGATGCTTTACTTTCCTAGTCACTCAATGAGTTTCATGTCTAATGGGGGAATAGGGAGTCCTTGATGTTCTTTGAGTTTGTTTTCTTGCAGACCTTTCATTATCTGACTAGATAACATCATCAGTGCTAGAAGGGAGTAGGGTTTGCAGAGAGCAAACCATGCTCCCTCTAGCACTGCTGATATTACCTAGTTGGGTAATGAAACATCTACAAGAAAACAACCAAGCTCAGACAGCACCAAGGACACACAGTTCAACCCTGAACTACAAATATTCTCTTTTAATGGAGTAATAGCATAACACTGTAACCACTACACATGTATGTGAATACACATACAGAGGTTATTGACTGAGATCATTTAGGTAAGTATATCTAAAATGTGGCCTTACATCCCATTGATTTTATTGAATTTGAGGGTGGCAGATTTTCTCTGAACTGGAAACTGGGAGAACAATCTCTCTGCTTTCTAACACTGGGTTAAGTGACTTCTCTTCATGCATCTCAATTTGTTATAATTCCTTTTTAGACCTTGCTATGGAATTTCTGCTTTCTCCTACCATTAATATTCCAGGAACTCATTTCTAGTTCCACAAAGTGGGTTATGTTTGTGCCAGTGAATCTCTCCAGCCAATAAAGTTGCACAAGATATTAGCGTAGGAGAAGAGAGGAATGCAGCTATTGTCTAAACTCAAACATACTTGATGGATGGGCTTAAATTATGTTTCTCCTGGCAAAGGTATCTGTGTATATGCAATGGATTAGCTTGCCATGATTCCAAAATAGGCAATGGAAAAAAATGACACCCAAGACACCTCCTGAGACATCAGCCTGGTAGGCAGAGTCTGGAACTAAATAAAACAGATAGTCAAAGAACAGAACTTTATGCTTGTCATAGCAAAAATTTATGCTAAAATATACTAAAATGATTGTATCTAAACTCTGAAAGATGCTAAGATTCAAATAGTTTGCTTGTGTTTGCTTAATACGTGGTATGATTCCAGCCAACTGTGATTTATTCAATAAACTACAGACAAGCAAACTATGGCTTTAGCATGTGTGAATTTAGCCTAAATGTGTCCTGTTTCTATGTTCTGAGGATTACCTTACCTAGAACAAGCTTCTCTCACTGTATTCAATGATAATTTCATACATTTTTCAATATAACAGGCAATTGAATCAAGTGATAAGTTTAAACATGGCAGTTATTCCTAATATGGTTACCAATATAGTTTATCTAGCTATTGTAGTGTAAATGATAAATCATAGTTAAAATAAACCACAGTTCATCTAGAAAGGGCTACTCAGGATTAATTTGTATTCTACAACCTTGAAAAAAAATCCTGTTTTCCAGATCTGGATGAAGAACACAATTTATATTTTCTTATAAGTCTTAACAATTACATTGTTCCTGTATTATTAAACTGTTAATTGGGTTATTTTAAGAGGTATGATCTGATGTTTCTAACAAGGCTACTTTTCATTTAAATCTTCTTTCTTACTACCAGTTTAAAGGAACAATTATTTCAATTTCCTTGAATTCACATTAACATGGACAGTTATTCAACTATTCTTTTTAAAAACTGAGTCCATTTCTTTGCTATGATAAATTATGACAAAGAAATGAAACCAAAAGCAAAGTATATTTCTGGAATTATGAGTATTTGTTGTTCTCTTGCCTAAGATTACTCTGAGGCACACTTGCTAAAGAGTAACTACATTAAATGAGTAGTTTTACTTATGAGAAAATAGACATAGGGTTGCATTTATCTCAGACTGGCACTGTGTAAGCCAATGTCTCTCTGTGTGAGTGAGTGTGTGTATGTATGTGTGAATTCCCATCTATAATCAAATAATACCATTAGAACAAGCAATTTTAGGTTTTGCCAACAGATATTCATGTTTTTAATGAAAGTGTATAAACACTACTTTTTATTTCTTCAGATCTCTGGTTGAGGAACATGACTTCTTCCCTGTTCCTGAAATGCAAGTGTTTCATAGGAAGGCAGTGATTTAATATTTTAGGAGAGGCATTTTACACCTTGCATTGCATTTCAGTTTGTACTTCTCACTACCCATAAAGTCACAGCAGCATCACAGGGTGGTGGTGGTTAGAGGTGTATAGTCAGAACACAGAATGCAGAATACAGACTAACAGAGTTGGAAGAGACCTT
>JANHJO010002489.1:372935-385357 GCA_032468235.1 Pseudoxyrhopus heterurus | reverse complement strand
GCCTCCACTGCCAACAAACAGCTTTGCTGGCTGAGGAATTCTGGGAGTTGAAGTCCTCCAGGCTTAAAGTTCACCACAGGACAGAAAGTAAGCGGCAGCAGACAAGATAGGACATTAACACACCCATCAGAGACACAGAAGCACGCATCACACACACACACACAACATCAACAACCAATAGGACATGCCGACACAAGTATACTTCCTTTAAAGAAAAAAAAAACCCGAGCAAGGCTGGGTAATCAGCTAGTTGCTTATAAAGTACTGTAAATTGGGCCTCAGCTTTGTTCTATGGGTGTTGCATACTAAGACAATGCAGTTAGGCAATCATGTAATGAAAGTATTTAATGGATCATGACAAAATTCATTTCATTTACATTTAAATGTTATTCAAATTAAAGGTAGATGATGTGATTACCGTCCATTCATAGTATTATTTAATAATGTTTCTCTTATATTAATGAACCATTATAATTTGACAGCATGCTCTGAAGGTCTCTAGAACCCCATCTTATTTTGAAGACACCGTTTTGAATTTCTAGTTTTTAGCTACCACACTTTACTATTTGCCCTAGCAAAGTAAGAAAAATAGTAAGCACTTTGCCAACATTTGATACATTGGTGTTAACTGTCAGTGATGGATATTATCGACGAGGTAGAACAGCAATAAAGAAAATACTGATAGCTGCAACTGTAATGTGGCTTTTTATATGCTAATCCTTCACCATGATCGTAATTAATGCCACACATGGAGAATCTGGAGTGGTCAATTAATAGGCAAAAAGAGGCAAGGCTATTCTTTGGCTTCTCCACTTCTTCTCTTTTGGAGAAGCAGTAGATGGATATTTCCCACTTAATAATCTTAGTAATCTGCTGACAAGATCCTTTTGAAGAATGAACAGTGCCATGTCATCCCTGGGAACAACTTCTGCATGATAGTGTGCATAGAACAGCTGTTCTTGGTGCATGTCCATACAAGTACCAGATACACAAAGCACTGCCAAGGACACCCCAACTCTGGCTAAATTGAAAAGTTGTAAACTGACATATTATAGGAATTTGCTATATTTCATTCTTGAGTACTTCAACGTTATGACCATTTCACATTTCTCTGTGATGTGAAAATGTGATGCCTTCTCTAAGAGAGAGGGGGGGGGGAAGTCTATACAAATATATATCAGGGAAAACTTGTGTGTATTAGTAAAACTAGCATTCTGTGAGGGTGCAAAACTATCTTTGGAGAAAGCATCTGCAAAAGAATGTTTGGAGAAATATAACCTTTGAATGATAGGCAGTTTGGAAAAAGTAAGAACTGGCAGATTCATCCATTTTTCATTAAATGCACATGTTAAAATGGAGTGCACAAGCAAAAGTTATTTTTTTCAAAAATTGGCTAAACCCATGGATGAAGACTCCCCATTATCTAACTGAAACTCTGATGTGGTGGAATCTTGTGTGGAATACTGCACATCACACAGTTTTGTAGGGACAATCACTCTTCTGAGAGGAGAGCTTATATTTTTTAATGAAGTACGTTGGTCAAAAAGGTGCTACCATATTTCTTCTGACTATTTTACCCCTCTGAGAAAACCCCTTGAAAGCAACAAGAACCAGTACTAAGGATACACTGACTTATGGCTTATAGGGTTTATTTTGATGAGAATCATAATGAACATCACAGTCCAGTAACCAGACTGTGCAGGAGCATAATAGCGACTGATGAAAGAGTAAAATGGTGGCAAGTAATCCCATGTAAAAACATGTTGAAAAGCAAGCATTTATTTCTAATTTTGGTAGGCAAAGAATAACCGAGAAATAAATAAATATCTAACATAACAAAAGAGAATATTTGTAGCTCAGAGAGCACCAAGGACCCCTCAAATATCTACTCTTTAAAACAACAGCAACAACAATTTTTGCTGTTGAATATTAAATTATTGGCTATGGGAAATGCTTACTTATCTAACACACTTTTCTCAGACTTCTATCAGTAGTTCTAAGCTACCTTCTACCTAGGCTGGACACAGTCACAAGAGTGGTTTGTGAACATCTTACTGGGGAAAAAAGAAAAGGAAGGAAATGTACTGTTGTTTCACCACCAGATGGTGCAACAACTTCAGAGATAATCAATGATGTCTCCAGAAGCAATTGATGGCTGTAGTCAACTGTTTTTGAACCAGAGTGACTGCTGAAGCTTTTTGTTTCTTTGTTTTTTAAAAAAAAAACAAGTTCAATGAAGCAAACCCAACTCTCTGTTTAATTTGTCCAGCTCAATTCTGGCTGGAACAAATGTGAAGAAATGAAGTCTCTTCAGAAGACTGAAAACAGTGTGGTTATTGTTGGGTTTGGCTCTGTTTGCCAATAAACATCAAAACATACTTTGGAGCATGGAGTACTACTGTCATAAAGAACTTTTGTTCCATGTTTTTTCTGGTGAGCTTCCAGATCTAAGCCATGTTGGCATTTGAACGTAGGCAGACAGAAGCATTTCATTCCGTTCTCATTGGCCCAAAAGGCAGCACAGTGTGTTCAGTTCTGATCTGACAGCCGATCATATCAACTGTCAAAGTGTTACTTCATCATGCAGAGGGCCACGATCAAGGAGCTTACGATAAATCTGTAGAGCTTGGCAAATACAAAAAAATGTAAATGAATGTGGTTGCTTTTTTTTTTAATGGCATACAATAAGAATAAAAGGGAAATAAAATTGCCTCTGAATTTGATCATTACAAATTTAGGAATGTATAGGAATGCAGTTATACATTACATTTTGACAACATAAATCAAAGAAAATAATTACATGATTAACCTGTTCTTCCAATTCAGTGTTCCTCAATGTTTTTCTTTTTATTAAACAACAACAACAAAAAAGGAAATACATCTATTAGTTTTCTCAGTGATGATATAGTGGAGTATATTATTTATCCAGGAGGGAAAGTGATCAATAATAATAAAGGGGAATAAAAATTATCTCATAAATACAATGTTGACACACAATGCATACAGTAACCCACTACTGCCAATCAGGTATAGTTTTTCCTTCCAGTATTAAATAATAATGCTTTGGGATGTTACTTAAGCAAAGGAGTCCACAGTTCTTGATTCCTCCCTAAATTTAAATGTGAACCCATCTATCCTCAAAAATTTATCTAGCCTTCTGTCCTCCAGATTTATTGGTCTCCACATTTTATCATTTCCCAAGGCCCTGTTGGCTAAGCATTATGGTGATTCCGTTTCAAGACTTCTGGAGGATAATTTAGTTCAAAGAAGTTTTTTTTATATGTAATCACCCAAAATGTAATTTGCATCAGTATTTATTTTTTCTTCACAACAATGAAATTCCTTTCCTGAGGGAAAACCTGATATTTGTAGAATGATAGCCTACACATTATAGAAGGTGATGGGAAAGCTAGAATGTCCCTTATGGCAAAGGTATGTGTGTCTGAAAAGGAACTTGTGCATGACATCTCTTCCTAAGGGAATGCTGAGATCACCTTTTAAACATGCAAATCTGCTGACAATATAGAAACCTGCAGTTGTGCATCAGTTTTTCACCACCCGCTGAAAAATGTGCAAAGACACCACTAGAACCACTGAATTTTTAGGCCAAACTATCAGAGACTGAGAGTATTTACTCCTGGCCGTATGATTCAGAATTCTGTATCTGATCTGCAGAAGAACCAACTTGAAAGCTGTTCTATCGGCACAGCAGGCATCAGTCAAAACATTAGGGACTGAACGAGACCTTTGCTCATACACTTGTGCGGCAGCTGTCACAAGCAATCCTAGGTACTTCAGGGTTGGTGTTTTCACTTCAAGAAAGCAGGATGGAGAGGCACTTACCAATATTGTCCAGGAATATAGATATGTGGCTCTGGACGTTGCTCAGAAGTTCAACCCAGTTTAGTAAGCAAAAGTGAACTAGAATGAGCATATCATGAAAAGGGGGTAGAGTTGTAACAGGTTTTGCATTGCTCATATATCACAGAATACTTAGACTTCAATACTTTCCAGATGAAACAATTGCATTCTTAGATTCACAATGGGTAGAGATTCCTAATTAAAATGTAGCAATTGATAGCTATGTTGTAGCA
The DNA here is from genome assembly GCA_032468235.1 of Pseudoxyrhopus heterurus. NCBI lineage: Eukaryota > Metazoa > Chordata > Lepidosauria > Squamata > Pseudoxyrhopus > Pseudoxyrhopus heterurus. The sequence continues at coordinate 381,263 of JANHJO010002489.1, read as the reverse complement.
ATGGATTTTGAAAAATTAAATAGTGGAACAGGTTAGTACTTGAATGGGAGCCCAGCCCTATAAATTAGACAGGAAAACAATCTCAGAGGAAAGCAATGGCAAACCATTTCCAGAAAATTACTACGACGTCCATGAAGTCAACAGAAACTGAATTTAATTCAAGGAAAGCTTTACTTTTACTTTGAATTTTATATTGCATTTGCCCAACTCAAGCAATGATCTGAAGATGCAAAAAGTAATCCACAATAATACAATGATAAATTATTGTCAAGTTCAGGCAAGCAAACCCTGCAACTCCAAGTCTGCGTGTAGCTTTATAAATAATTGGGTGCTATACCCAGAGATCTTCCAAATGGAACCACCAAATTGTAATTATTAATTTAACAGAAGGAAACATATTGCCAACTCATCTCATTGCTTTGAACAGTTGAACACCTCTGCTCTAGAATATGCATAACTTTAGGACATATGAGAGACGGAATAAAGAAACATTTGAAATACTGAACTGAATATCAAACTCTAAGAATGGGAGTATCAAGAAAATTCAACGCAGCCATATTGCATTCTCAAAGAGGCCTTTTCTCAAAAAAAAAAAAGGAATATTTTAAATAGATATTTTTAAAAAGCTTAAAGGTTCTTTAAAATTCTAACCCCATGGGAATTTATAAACCTGGCTGTATTTCTTTTATACCCATAGGACAGAAGCGTAAAAACTAATCAGTTAGTACCCACAATAAATTGTCTCCTATATTTTACAAAATACACAATATAAACATATGCCCAGGAAATTAAAAAGCAGAATCTAGAAAGTTTTATGATAACTTTTCTTAAGTTAGTGTTTTTCAGAGGAGCTGAGCTGAAATGTGACATCCTGTGAGAAATCTGGGTCTTACAGTTCCAATAGGTTGAGAAGATAATAAAGAAGTGATAAAACCTTTGGAGGATGAGAAACAAATGCTGGCAAAACAAACATAAAATGTGATAGTCTCATTAGGGGGAAAAAAGGAGAAGGAGGAAAAGGAGAAGGAGAAAGCAACTCAAAAACTTTGCAGACTGTCTTGACTTCTTATGAAAGAGAGAGTAAAACAAGTGAAACATTTGTCCATTTCACCCCTTCTTCTTTTTCCCCGAGCTGCTGGGTTGGCCCCATAGGTGGAGTTACGAGATATGGGCTACAAAAATCCAGATGATCACTAGATGGAACCAAAGTCTTGGATGTTTTCCTGTGTCTCTGCACTTCTCTAGCAATCATTTAGATTTGTGCAGCCTAGATATTGGGGAAAGCACTGTGATGCAAAGCAGCAGTGTGCATCAGTAAGTACACTTTTAGATGATTGCATAAGGGATCTGAAAAGGGATCAAGAGACTAATGAAATCATGGGACCCTTGTGTTATAAGTTGGCCAGCTGTAATATAAATGGATTTAGAACTAATAGCCTGGAACTAAGGTTTGAAGAGAAGCGTTACATTCGTCTCTGCTGAAGTGGCCAAGATCACTGAGACATTACATGCCTTGACTCACAGGAAGACCATAATGGCAACAGGAAGACCAACCAGGCCTCATCAGTCAGCCAGCAAGGGAGGAGCAGGAAGTAGTTTTCTTGTGCCAGAAAGAACATTCAATTACAAGTTGCTTTGGGAAGGTCAAACTGCAGGAAAAGGCACAGCAGAAAACCCAGGGCACAGTCAGGAGATGATTTCTGTTTGTGCCTGGTTTGTTAAGCAACTTTGGGGATCATTTGATTGAGAAGAAGCCACGGTAGTAAGCAAGCAAGACGGTTGAATTGAAAGATAGCTTTTCTTTTTTATTGGTTGTATCTATCTTTTAAAATCAGAATCAGAATTCTTTATTGGCCAAGTGTGATTGGACACAAAAGGAATTTGTCTTTAGTGCGTATGCTCTTAGTGTACAAAAGAAGAAAATAAAATAAAATACATTCATCAAGAGTCATTAAGGATTATAAGAATCATAAATAATATTCACTTCTCCACCTCATGCTCCGGAATGCCTTTCATGTTAATGGGTTTATGCTTCTCTGCATAAGCAACAAAAGAACATGATTTAAATGTTCATATCAATAAAAATAAAATAAAATAAAAGTAAAAAATAATAAAAAAATACAGATTTTTGATACAAGAGCAGAGCAATAGGTTGCCTCTTTTTATACTTATTCCTCAGGTGACTGACTTCCTTCATGTTACCAGTACTGTTGCAATGTTTTTGGTACAATCATGGTGAGATTAATTTTCACTTTTATATTAGAAACTACAAATCTTTGGAATTAAAATCTCCTAATATTGATTTCTCGATTGTAGGTGTAAATTATACTCTGCATGACAATATCCAACAAAGCTTCAAGTAGAAAGATTTCTACTTTCTAGATTTCAGGAAAAATATGTATAAATAAATAATATACACTTTTATAAGACCAGATAGAGAAATTAAGGAGCAATCGAAGAGTAAAAATAGGAACAGTGGATATGCTGGTTAAAATGGAGAAGGAAGTTGATTATTAATCTTTGAAATTTCAGGGGAAAAAAGTAACAGCAGGCAATATTGTAATATCTTCCTAAATGAAATCTAAGAAAAGTATGAACTAAGAAGTACTACTTGACAAGCACTATTTGCTATCATTATAAGTTTTTTTTTTAGTTTACAATTCACTTACCAACTTAGATGCTAACATTGCTAATATTGTAATAATAAACTAGTCAGCCTGATTTCATCATTTTTCCTGCAATTGGATAATTGTGTGCAGGAGAGAACAGCTTGATACAATAACCTGTGTCAAGAGGGCAAATTTCCCTGCAGTAGCTACCCAAAGTAGCTACGATATTTTCCCTAGCTTGAATCAAAAGTTCCAACTGAGTATGGCTAACGTAACTCAGCTGCCCAGCCATAGAGCAATAGTTTTGTAAGATATTCATTACTAATTCTGAGCAGACATACACTGCTTGGCATAATGTAGAACAGGCTTTTATAGAACTAGCAGATCTATCAGTATCACAATTGCCACATTATCAACAAAATGTGAACAAAGAAACACGATGAATGAAAAGAGAGGAAGAAATCAATTAGAAGGGAAATGTGATTTTTACAATTCTGTTATGGCTTTCCACACACATGCACACACACCCTTCCAATCCACCCAGAATAAAGCAACTGGCAGCAGCATTTGATATGGATTGCAGATGGATCATGTGTCACCCATACAGCTGTACATATCTGGCACACAGGTGCTTGATTGTGTATCTGCCAGATGTCCAACAGCAGCCAGAGATTTTTTTGGCCAAGAGAAAGGCTGTGAGGAAACTCTTCGTGGTGATCAATAGAAAAAGGGAAGAAGGAAGGAAGGACAGAAGAAAGGAAAGAAGGAAGAATGATGAGAAAAGCCAGCAAGCAGCTAAAAAGACACCAATACTCTCCCAATTCAATACTGTTTCAGATATTATACATATGAAGATAGTCCAAATTTCATATGCAGCATTTCAATAAATTAACAGGTTTCCTATGGAACTGGATGGGTTTGATTCATGCAATGTCAGCTACATATATGTGAATTCCATGTTTAATGGTCACATCACTTTTAGGAATCAACCCAGGTCTGTGGTTATACACAGAGTTAAGATGAAAATTACTACAAAACATTTCTGATCTTAGACCTATCAGTGATCTCATAATAAGACAGCAATTTGCATAAAGACAGAAAGCAGATATAAAATATAAGTAACATACAATTTAATTTCAAGCGCCAATGAAATATTTGACAAAGAAATATTTGATAGTCAAAAGCAACCAGGAATGTTAAATCATGGCAGAGAGGATAAAATGTGGAATCAGACATGTAATAGATGCTAGAATTAGTGTGGCTCTCAACTCAAACTGATCTCTTGGAAATTAAGTATACCTTTTCAAAGATGCTGCTTTGGTAGAGTAGTACTTTATATTTTTAAGATCTAGTCAGTTTTGAAAAATGAATAGTCCAGAGTAATATTTATGAATAATTAACATTTATACTCATTCCTCTAAGACTCGGTGCAGTGCACTTTAATGGTTGACTAAGGATATTAAAAAATTTCTATAATACAGTATATGATATAATGGGAGTCTTAAAAGCAGATTATATAAGAAACCGCATGCAAAAATATTCTATAATGGGTGATTAAATTGCACATAGAAAAAATATTTCTATTTTTTTGAAAATAAGGGAGAAGGAAAGTAAAAAAATTTAACCTTCCCACAGTATGTATGTAGAAATAGACACAATTTTAAAAACTGCATTTGTAATAATGCTAAGATTTTATTTCCATAAAGTGAACACCACATTGTTGAATGTATTGTATATTTTCCTAATGTACAGCTGTTACTTATTTTTGCTAAGTATGAATGGCTGCTATTAATTTAATAACGGATTAATATCCTAATCTATATAAAGATTAGGATTAATATCCTAATCCTACAAAGTTTCCTCTAAAAAAATGGGATGGAAAAAAAATCTCAAACTTTTATTTTTGTATGTTTCTCCCAGCGCAATGCAGCCCTTTGTTTACATACAGTAAATAATTCAGGAGGCCTCCTATAGGGCTGTTATTTCATATCTCCTCCCAAAATTAGTTAGAAGAACTAGATAAATGACCCTGGATTACAAATGAGTGGGCAGGGGGTTAATTCTTGTCATCATTGTCTGGATGGTAATTTACAAAAATGGAAATCAACTGGCTGCCAAATCACCAGGCAATCATGAAAGCTGGATCTACCTCTAACCAAATGGGAGGGAAACGGAGCTTCCATATACAGAGGGGAATTGATGGAGCCTGACAAAGAGGAGCTCACGACTGAGGTGGGCATACAAATAAATAAATAAATAAATATGCTTCTAGCATTCATTAGATGGCATTTCCTTTTTCTCACAACTGTTTCAGTTGGGCCACCAAATTCAAAGATGGAAAGCACAGGATTGTTTCTGGGAGGATGTTTCAATGATTTATTTGTAGGAGGTTGAAAATCTCCAGAAGAGACACGGAAAAACTTAAAAACAACAACAAGCATATATAAATGAACTCCATTTGTTTTCCCAGAAACACTAACTTGACATTACTTGGTCATAGGATGTTCAGGAATATTTATATGGCAGACTAACAAATTAAGCCTTAGAGTAATACATACACGTATATTTTGCTACAACCTATGATACTGTATACTTATTGTTGAAGATGAATTTTTTTAATATTGCAAGCTGTCTAAAGATATAGAAAGGGAATATAAAGAAAGCCTTAATTAACTAATTAAGTGTATCTCTTCCTACACATCTGCCCAATAAATATTATAGAGACATTTTTGTGGGCTGTGATATTTATGCATAGATCATTATTCTTCAAGCATGAAAATGGCAAGACGGAATGGGATTAGAATAAAGCATTGCTCTGTATGTGCATTATTCCAAGTTAAGAAGCTTGTTAATAAGCACACCCACGCACACTATGTGCACTCCATCACATATTCCATTTTAACCATTATTTGAGATTTAGTATGTTCAATTGTATAGTTACTTTACAATTAACAATTTACTTTACAAAAAGTAATTATCGCTACTACACAAAAAACTCAATAGAAATCCAGATTTACCTACAACACTATCTATTTTCTGGTGACAACTTCGACATTTTAAACTTGTCAATATGCTTCAAGTATACTTACGTATTTATTTCCCAAAATATTTATGAAATGCTTGTTATGGGACACACACATTCATATTGTAGCTGTTTTGTTGTGAAATCTGGGTTCAGAGCGTGTTTTCCTGCTCTATATAAACAGAAAAATATTGGGATTTTTGCAACTGCTTCATTGTTAATTTAGGAAACGGCACAAGGAGCAATAAAATAGATAAATCAGAGTTAATAAATGGCTCTTCTTCTTTTCCATATCATCTCTATTATGTGTTGACCCAAAATCCAACTACTTCTCATTTCTCATCTTTCCACAGTTTGTTTCCTATCTTTCCATTCTTCAACACTTTGTGTCATCACTGGCCTACACTAGTTGACACATGTAACTAGAACCAAATATAATAAGGCTTGAGAATGCATAATGTATATATGTATTTGTATATTTTATATATAGTCTGCCAAAGCATATGGAAAAGAATGAGTAATAACACTGCTTTGAGAATGTATGGTCAAACATTATGTGTTCCATATTCTGTTCCAATAATGAGGTTCTATTCTCATATGAGAATAGTGTCATATGAGTCACTAAAGATTCTAGATTATAGTACTTAAAATTCAGACCACTATTGTATAGCTTGACTTTTCATGCCAGCTTCAGTCGCTTTCTAGAAATGGGCTGTATTGCCATTAGAACTTAGCAGACAGAAGAAGATTGTTACATGGTTGGTTAGAAATACCAAAACCAACCATGTTTGAAATAGATCATTGGTCCATCTAGCACAGTGTTGCTATAAAATGTCAGGAGCTACCAAACTCAGGAAACTTAGAATTCAGGAAAGATTTTTCGTTGTTGCTAGTAGATAAATGGAATCTTGAAAGCCTAGAAAAGTAATTAAGGCAGAGTTACTGTATCTCAAGTTTCTTTCCAAATCTTCCTCCCTCAACTGGATCCAAGACGTCTTCTTCTTGTCTTGCTGCCTCCTTTATATTCCCACAGGTCTATTAAGCATTCAGCTGGAGGGGCTCTTCATGCTTTCAGAGAGATATCTTTCCTCATATTGCCTGGAATAGCTTACCCAAGTCATTTTGCCAACTACAGCAGAGTCAGGGCCTGCTAGATACCTCACCTCCAATTACATTTCCTACCAGTAGCTTCCATTGAAAACAGTAATTGAATCAGACTCAGAAAGGGACATTAAAACCATCAGGCTCTACCTCATCCTCAATGCAGAAATCCAAATTAAAACATTCTGAGTATGGTTGTCCTGCTTTTTGTCTAATGAAATGTCCAATGAAGAGGAACATTGCATGTAAACTGGTTCTACTTCTACTTTTGGAAATTTTTCAATCCAACTCTGCCATTTTGTAACCTCAAACTATTATCTATGGCCTGTGTTCTGGGATATTAGAGAAGAGTCTTTGATTTCTGTGTGAGAGCCCTTCTAGTTTTTGAAAACTGCAACTACACTCCCCCACAGCAGTGACATACTCACATACAAATGGACAGGGCTTCAACCATACTGTTAGGACCTTCATCTTGACTTTTTTTGATCTTCCAAGAGCTACAGTTGCTCTTCAGTAATATTTTCTTAAGGCTAAATATACCCAGTTCCTTTAGTCCAGGGCTGTCAAACTTGCGGCCCGCAGGCTGGATGTGTCACACGCTGGCCATGCCCCTGCCTGGTTTAGTGAAGGGGGAAAAAGTCCCGATATGTCATGTGATACTGCCCTGATGACACGAGTTTGACACCCCTGCTTTAGTCTGTCCTTGTACTATGTAGTTTCAAATACACCAAACACTGATTTTCATGTACATGTTTTCAGTGCCTTGGAATATTTTGAAAAATTTGATGCCCAGAAGTGGACACAGCACTTGACAAGTGTCTGGCTAGTGCAAAATATACTGGAAGTATTACTTCCTATAATGTAGAAGTAGCCTAAATGTGCATTTGAATTTTAGCAGCTGTGACACACAACTCATATTTACCTTGTGATTAACTATAATTCCTAGATTATTTTCACACTTAACATTAACAAAGCAGCTATCTCCATCCTACGCTTATGTATTTTTGTGTAGTGAAGAACTTCAAATTCATTTTGTTATTTTCAGTCCATTTATTTTACCTCAAAAGCTCAGAAGCTGTTACAAATTCCCAAAGACATCACCCAAATCTTGTGAGGCATTTTTTTGTACTGAAACTTGAGAAAGCATTTTACATTTCTTTGAAGCCTTTCACTCTACCTTCAAGATGAAGACTGGAAAGTTTTAAAAGAGCCATTTATGTATATAAAGCCTTTTACATGGACTTACTTAGACAATATACATGCTTTACTCCACAAGAGCAATATGTGGATGTGAGTGATCCATTAGCAATATTCCATAGTCATAAGACCAAGATGCTAACCAGGGATCCTACATTATTGGGACTCATGAGGTTAAAAAGTTGTGCGCCTCATTCTGTAACCCTTCCCAGTCTATTGCCTGGGCAAATGGTTCAGTATGTCTTAAGATGTATGGCGAGGGACCTGTGATTTTTCTGCATAAAGTGTGTGCTCTATGCCTTGAGTGGTGCAGAAGTTAAGAATGCTGTACTTAAGTAATTAAGTATTCAGCTCCCAGCTGCCTGCAATTTAACAGTTCGAATCCCACCAGGCTCAAGG